>JANVCL010022260.1:0-10469 GCA_026546855.1 Erythroxylum incrassatum
TTCAACAAAAAGTAATGGCATGCACTACACCGAAATATGGAATGAGTTCAAGACCTTCCTCTTTTTCTCTATCTTGCACCTTGGATTGCCGATGGAAAGCTTTCTCCAGTAAATAAAAGATTTGTATCTGAGCAACACGTAGGATGATAAAAGCATATGTGACGTACTGTTACTAATTTGCGAGAGAAAACAAAAGAAAATTGCATATAGAGATGTATAAATGTCATTCTGGCAATTGCAGTACATGTGTACTATATAAGATATGAAATGCCAGGAAATCGGCCGGAGCAGAGGATTTTTTAGAAGCAGACAATGCAGAGACCATAATCACCGGAATCGAACACAAATCTCGTAAGACCGAAAGCTTACTGAAACAGTCCAAACCCGTGGAAGCCCTCAAAACTGCTCTTGAAGGTTCGCCGCCCAAGACCCGAGACGAGCGTTGCAAGGTACCTGTGCAGGGGTTTGTCCACGGGCGACCGACCAACGTGCTACCAGTGCCTCAAGATACACGAGAAATTGACAGAGAAAGCTGGGTTGGGTTGTATACTTCCGACGCTTGCAGACACCGTCAATACCGTTTGACATGGTTCAACCATTTGCTCATAGTTATTGCAGTCACCATCTTCCTGGCTTTCTCTTGATTTGTTTCTTGACTTGTTCTTGTTATCCTAACATGTCTATTAGATAATACGAAGTTCTCTGTGAGATCCTGAAAAAAAAAAGATTTGTTGCTTCTATGTTTCCATTTTTAGAAGGTTTGGGCGTTCGGAACCAGTACTGAACGAGTACGCCCGAGTAATAACGGATTTCTCCTGAGTAAACAAAAAACAAAGTAAGTCTTTTTATTAAGTATATGTGATTATGTGTATCAACTTTTACTAATATACTAATACTTATATTAGTTTTTTTTCCTTATATTAGTACAAGCCTTCTTGTGCATCTTGTAACCTTTAATCCATAAATTTATACTTAGAACCTGGCATGTTAGCTATCTTGAGGATATGGGAACCAAGGAGTGTCAATGCCATTGCCACCCGAGAGATTCTACGGTGAATGGAGAGTTCAAAAGGTTCTTCAAGATCATTCTTCAACCGTCAATGGAAGACAAAAAATTGATAAGTCGCGTTACCTCGTAACTCTTGCTTTTGATCCCGCGATGATTAGTTCAGAACAATAACTTCTGTTTTGTAGATTTCCACCTCTCATTTTTAATATCATTGTGTGGTTTTCATTCTTACAGATCATTCCGGAGAAATTTGTTAGAAAATATAGACATGAACTCTCTGATGTTGCACTCAAGCTTCCCAGCACTCGTGTTTGGCGAGTGGGATTGAGTAGAGTTCAAGGAATGCTCCTTTTGTGCGCCACTTCGTCTGCGTCATCTACGAGATTTATAATCTCTACCTCATCTTTCATCTGTACAGTCTCCTCTCTCCTATTTATATTCACTGAATTTAGATTGTCAATGGAAGTATTAAGTTTTTGCAGCTTGTTAGTTTGCAGATCAGGCTTGATGGGAAAATTCTGAAGAAGTTCCCTGGACATTAAATCAGCTTTCCTTTTATTTGAACGCCGGGAGTTTAAGATCTCAACCCTATTATCCTCTTCAATTTCATCAACATTTTCTCTGCTTGCCTCATGGCTAGAATATTGCACCTCGCAAGAAGTTTTATCAAAGATATTAACATCAAAAGTGAAACCTCCATTGCATGTAAAAACTAGAAAATGTCCTACACGGATTGAATTGTTCTCTAAAAATTCAGCCCAACCATTATCAAGCCAAATGGTTCCCTGAACTCTACTCAATCCCACTCGCCAAACACGAGTATTGGGAAGCTTGAGTGCAACAACATCAGAGTGTTCATGTCTATATTTTCTAACAAATTTTTCCGGAATCATTTGGCTTGATAATGGTTGGGCTGAATTTTTAGAGAACAATTCAATCCGTGTAGGACATTTTTTAGTTTTTACATACAATGAAGGTTCCACTTTTGATGTTAATATCTTTGATAAAACTACTTGCGAGGTGCAGTATCCTAACCATGAGGCAAGCTGAGAAAATGTTGATGAAATTGAAAAGGATAACAGGATTGAGATCTTAAGCTCCCGGCGTCCAAACAAAAGGAAAGTTGATTTAATGTCCAGGGAACTTATTCATAATTTTCTCATCGAGTCTGGTCTGCAAACTAATAAGCTTCAAAATCTTAATACTTCCATTGACAATCCAAATTCAGTGAATGTAAATAGGGGAGAGGAGACCGGACAGATGAAAGATGAAGTAAAGATTATAAATCTCGTGGATGATGCAGACGAAGTGGCGCAGAAAAAGAGCATGCTTTCCAAATCAACCAAAGACAAGAAATCAAAATCGATAAGTCTAAATTGGCACGAGCAGGTAAAAATGGTTTGCAAGTTAATCATAAAGAGGATAAGCAAGTTGTTGTAAATTTTCGTAAAAGTTCTGCACAAATCTTTCAAGAAAGTGAGAAAGCAATCAAAGCTGCCAAAATGTCCAAGGCCAAGGATCCTAGTTTCACATGTGTCATAAGATCGTACAACATACGTTACAATACGCTAGTGAGGCTTTTATATTGCATGTGCTTACTAACAATTTCTTTTTTCTTTTCCATGATCACTGGGATATGTAAGGCTTGAAATTCTCTGTTTTCTGTAGTATATACCGGTTAAGTTTGCTAAGAAGTATCTAAAAGAACCAGTGGAGTTTCTGACGCTCCAGGTTTCTGATGGAAGAGAGTGGCATGTTCGTGTTTATCGTAGAGAGATTGGATGTTTACACTTGACGACTGGATGTAGTAAATTCTATACGAACAATAATCTAAAGGAAGGGGATGTATGTGTTTTTGAGCTAAAAATGCCAGGCAGTGACACACTGAAAATATCAATCTTCCGTGCAAATTGTGCTGGAACTAGTCTAGAAATTAAGCAGCACCAGAAGAGCGATAAAGGAGAGAATCCACAGCACAGAAACTTAGACAATCGAAGTGAAGATGATGATGAATTGAATGATAGTGGCAAGTCTAAAGCTGGTAAACTTTTCAATGCGTCTCTCGTCTCCAAATTATGAAATCTTTTTAAGTGCATTAGTTATTTTAGTTTCAAAATCTGCAGAAGAATACGACGAAATCATTACCAGTATAAGATTTGAAAAGAGTGTGAAGGCATCCCGAAGAAGTTGGAAGGCGTTGCAATCTGCAAAATTGTTCAAGTCCTCCAATCCTTAATTCATGATCATCTTGCAACGAGTAAACCTTGAGTTTGGTTTCCTGGTGAGTCTTTGTGGAATAGTGATTTGAGTTGGGTTCATCTTTCAAACACACTTAATTGCAGTTCATTGTTGATGTTTGCAGTATGTGCCATCTGAATTTGCTTTACGGTACCTAAGTAATGTTTCTAAACAAATCAAAGTTATTGACCCTGTTGGAAGAGAATGGCCCATTAGTACTACATGGAGGGAACGTGGAGGGCTCAATCTAGGAAAAGGATGCAATGCCTTCCACATGTGAAATGATTTGAAGGCAGGAGATATATGTGTTTTTTAGCTAATCCAGAAAAGGAAATTTATGCTACAAGTCGCAGTATTTCGTGCTTCCTCAGAGAAACTATAAAGATCCGAATTTATGGTTGCTATTATGTTCACTAATGTAGTTGGTCTTGGTAGTTCGTGTTGTACCGGATTTTGCTAAAACTTGGCTTCCTTTTCCTGGTTAATTCACATTTACTAAAACTTGGCTTCCTTTAAACGCCTGTAACACATAAACTGAAATTTAAAATACTTGCATTGTTGGCATGTTGGAGAAGTAATTCATTTGGACAGAACTTGCTGCTAAGATAGTTATAAACTTGTCAGCTTCTTCCTGTCGAAAACTGCAAATTTGTTGAAACAGCTCAAGGAGAAGCAAAGAAAAAGATTGCATAAATCATTAGGGAAGAGGTCGCTTGGCAAAAAGGCAGACGTGCTTGTTTAAAATAATATATAATATTAATCTATTGCAAATTTCATATTATATTCACTATGATCGCCACTTTCCACCGACTTATGGAGGAGCACTAGAGGCCTTCAGATCTGCTGTACAGATCTGCTCCAACAGAATTATTAGCATGAAACCAGTTAAATGAACTTTGCATTTTTCAATGAAAAAAAACAGAAAGGAAACCAGTTAGATGCGAAAGGGGGACAAAGTTCTGTGGAACAGCAAAAATTGATAGAAAGGGGTACAGGTCTGGGGTAGGAGTCATTCCAAAGATAGGTCGTACGTGGGATGAGATCTTCTGGCTCACTTACTCTAGCTCTATCCTGTGTCAGAGGATTTCAGCCACCACTTAGGTAAGTGGTTATTATCTAAGTAGATGGCTGAGATCATCTGACACAAAATAGGATCAGAATACCTGAACTAGAGGATCTGAAGCCATCTATGGTGTCACCAACACCTTATGCCTTCTGTAGTTCACTAGGCCTACTACATTTATTAAAGACTCACCATCCTGTCAATGTCAATTGTATAACACGAATCTCCACTAATGAGTTGGCATGTCAAAACTTGTCCTAAACTCTAAAATTATATTTTAGGTTTGTACCTCTGGCAATGTTATGCTAGACGTTTTTCGTTTGAGGCATGTTTTACTTTCGGGAGGACAATCTCTGTTCCTTTTCTTAAAAGTTCAAAATTTGTGGATGCTCATGTATAAAAATAGAGGAAGAAGCACAGAAGATGTCGTTCGGTTACCTTCCGTGTTTCAGGTAGCAATCTCATACCCAAAAAAAAAGATTTATGTCTTGCCTCAGTTCATTAAGATAATTGTCAACACAACAGAGTGGTTGTCCTCGAGAACATTATGTCTTGTTCGTGGGTTCAAATTTAAGAAAAGTTTTGGTTGATTGTGGCAATAGCATATCAGAATACCTGTTACCCACGCTATCAGAATAGATCAGAATAGCTATCAGAATACCTGTTACGGTGTTACCCACGCTATCAGAATAGCATATCAGAATACTTTTCAACATTTCTTCACTGTTACCCACGCTAGCACCTTGAAATGTATGAAACTTCTGAATCACATTTAAAGCGGGCCAGGTTTTTTCCTTGCATCAACTTAATATTCTCCAAAGCATTAGCAGAATTTAAGTACAGCATCCGATAAGTAGTTGTTTGAGTTCTTGCATGTGAAAAGGATTACATTACCAATCCGTCAAATTCTTTGGGATTTCTTTCCTTTTATGATTCAACAAAAAGTAATGGCATGCACTACACCGAAATATGGAATGAGTTCAAGACCTTCCTCTTTTTCTCTATCTTGCTACTTGGATTGACGATGGAAAGCTTTCTTCAGTGAATAAAAGATTCGTATCTGAGCAACACGTAGGATGATAGAGGCATATGTGACGTACTGTTACCAATTTGCCAGAGAACAAAAGACACTTGCATATAGAGATGTATAAATGTCATTCTGGCAATTGCAATACATGTGTACTATATAAGATATGAAATGCCGGAAAATCGGCCGGAGATCTGCTTGCTGAGCAACACGCAGGATGATACAGTGACGTAAAACTGTTACCAATTTGGGAGAGAAAACAAAAGAAACTTGCATATAGAGATGTATAAATGTCATTATGGCAATTGTAGTACATGTGTACTATACAAGATATGAAATACTGGGAAATTGGCTAGAGATTTGCTTGCAGTAGAATAATTATAAAATAATTTTTAAAATTTATAAGTGTGTACTATATAAGATATTGAAGATTAAGCTTCCAATTAAGATTCCGCCTGATACAGGTCAAGATTGAACCTAACTTAATTTCTCAACAGTAATATGAAAGACAGGTTTATTTTTATGATTTGATTAAAATACGTGGGATTGTTATTGATGGAAATTTGGAATTAAGAAAATCAAATCAGATCTGATTTTTCATGAACCCTAGAATTGTTCTAGAATTCGAGAAATTTGTTTGTATCCTTTATTTTGGTTATTGGGTTTTGGAAATTCACTTTAAGCCATGTTTTCGCATCTACTGATTGCTTTTGTTCTGGAATTTAGAAACTAACAAACCCAGAATTGTTCTGGTAGAAAATTGGCAATAAAAAAAAACACCAGTGGTTTGTACCGCCGCTGGTGATGACTTCATACCAGTGGTGTTGCCACTGTTGAAGCCTGGAGAGGATTTTTGAAACTCATATGTGGAAGCAGACGGCATGAGGAGGCGACGATGGACACCATCAGCGACGTCTTGCGACGTGATACGTCGCTGGTCATGGCAATACCAAGGAGGCATCTGCAGGGAGTAGCAAACTGGGTGGGCAATGACGACGAAGAAAGTTGAAGGGCGATGGCAGCTGAACGAAAAACAAAAATGGTGAAAAACCTAGCGGTGGAAGAGGAAGATGATGGGTGCGTGTCACAACGCGCCCAGCGTTTGGAGGTAGACACCTTTGACAGGCACACGCGCCAATCAACTTCATTTACACACGCACCCACGGAGAGCCCAGATGGGCTTTTTTTTAATTATTTTGTTTGGTTTTTAATATTTTAAAGATTTAATTCTAATTAAATGAGTTTAATTGGAGTTAAGTAAGTTTAAATTCCTAATAAATTTAAAAATGTGCTTTTAATTGTTTGAAATTTGTTTTCAAGGATTGATTTTAATAGGAATAATTTGGAATTTAGTTTAATTTTTCATGAGGTTGGATTATTAAATTAAATTAATTATAAATCAATTTCAACATTAAAATAATTATTTTTCTTAATACGATTCAGGTTAATAATTGTATTGGTTTCTAATTTATTTTAGAAAAGTTGTTTATAAAATTAGAATTATTTATTATCAATTAGATTGAAATTAGTTAATTAGACTTCTTAAAATTAAGAAAAAATATCTTTTAAGTTATTAAGAAGTTGTTTATTAATTAAATTTATTTATTTCAATTTGCTTGAGATAAATTAAATTTATGATTTATTAGTTTAGAGAATTATTATTCAATTTATTAGAAATTGTTTCTTTATTTATGTATAATAAATTTCCTGATCTTTTTGGAAAAGGTATTTTTCTTGTTTAAATTTTGAAAAATGTTTTCATTTATTAATTAAGAAAAATATGATTTCTTTAATATTTTTGAAAATAGTTTTCTAATTTATTAAGAAATATTTTCTCATTAATCAAAGAATCAATCTCTAAATAAATAATATAAATGACTTTCTTAATTAAATTTAAATATGTTTTATTTAATTTTGAAAGAATTTATTAAGGAAAAGTGATTTATAATTAGATTAGAATGTGTTATTAATATAATTTTGAAAAAAGGAATTTTTCTAAATTATAATAAGTAAGAAGAAAAATTTATTGAAAATTATTTTCAATTAAATTTTGTTAAAGGAGTCGAGATAATTGGAAATAATTTCCAATTGGATTTGAAATTTGTTTTCAAATCCAATTAAATATCTATTTGGAATAGGAATTTAATTCTTCTAGGAATCAATAGGTTTAATCTAATTTAACTTTTCCAGAGAATTGCAAATATTATTTTAGATTGTGAAGATTAATAACTAGAATCAAATGAAGCTTGATATTTTATGCATATAATTTGATTATGAGTGCATAAGTTGCATACTTTAGTTATATGGTTGATATATATATTGGATACATGATAAATTGTATGTTTTATATATGTGATATTTTATATGCAATTTGTGTTTGATGAGACAAATGAAATTAAATCCCCCATTAAAATATTTCTCTTACACTTATATTTTGTTCCTAGTAGAATTTACCTTATTTAATATAGTTGATACTTAGTTAGTGAACCCAAGTTCTTAGACATAAGATATGTTTAAGAAGAGTTCTCAAAAGTTAGATAGAAAATTGTATGTCCATTATGTTATTACGTTATAATCCCTGTTGAGGATTCGGTGATAAAGTTTTAGAGTTATGTCAAAACCATATAGATGAAAAAATGTATTAACATTTTGAGTTAACTAATGTCTCATAAACTTTGATGACAACATATAAGATGTATATTAATACCATGATAGCAAAATACAAGGGGCTGCATGAAGTAGAGTTAAAAGATATATCACCTTGTTGAAATTATTCCATTTAATTTAGCCTATTAAAAGCATAATTATGGACTACAATTAAATGCGTTGTTATAGAATGATAATAGTTATCATTAGAAGAAAATGATTGCATGATTTTTCATACCTACTAGAGATCATGATAAAGATCATAAGTATTTCTAATTCATGCTTATATTTAGGGATGTAATGTTTAGTTAAAGCATATATTATCAATTAAGTTTAGAACTAAAATGGGTAATACAAGGTTATGAGATATATAAAAGTTGGATATAATCTTACAAACACGTTATACAAATTGTTTGTTTCAACATATACTTATAAGAGAATGGTTCTCAAGATAAGTAGCGGGAGTAAGATGTAACTTGAGAAATTCAAATCTCATAATAGTACATCTAAAAGAAACTAGTGCCTTTAATAATACATTTGATGTATAAGTGAAAGGTTACGAGATATTGAAAAATTCACTTTCATGATGAATTCAAAAAGTTTGTTTTGGAGATGATTGTGAATTTATCATGTTTATAAGAAGATTAGTGGGAGTATAGTTGTCCTCTTCAGTGGGAGTATGTGGAGACATACTGCTCATATAGAACAACAATTCTAACTTTTAATTTTTGAAAATATAATTGTCTAAGAATAACTTTTATTGGATAAGAAAAGGTAACAACTTAATTATGGAAATTAGATCTATAGAGATAGATTGGATGTTAAGTCTAAGTACATAAACAATGTACCAAAGATGTTAAGTATTTGAGATATCAAATACTTGTGAAGTATTAAAGATATCCACTATTCTATGTATGAGTTGATATTTGAGTTCAAGATGATAAGGATATAACATTAAAAGTAAATACTAATTAAGGTTTATTTACTTAGAACAATATCATTCAAGATTGGAAAGGTTCCAATGTAGCAATGGTTGCTAATTAAGCCATAATACATTTTTCTTTTAGTAGAAATGAATAATTAGATCAATAAGTTCTTTAGTGAACTTTAAGTAGTTCCTTGCATTGTTCAAACAATAATGAACTATCAGAGCCATTAGGCATGCAAAGGAGCTAAAGTCTCATCAAAGATCTAAGTTTGTATTTAAGCAAATTTTCTAATTATGATGATAATTAAGATGAAAGTTGTAAGATTTAAGTAAGTGCTCATTATAGAGAATATTGTAGAATTCTCTCATTAAGACACAGTCTCAGCAGTAGAACAATCGTCATATAGTGATATGGTATGAGATACTTAAATGATTGGCTGAGTGCAAGTGGGAGATTGTTGGTTTATGCCTTATAGCTAATCGCTTTGGTTGTAATTTAATGACAATAATTTAAAGGCATTCTTTTATCTTGTACATGTTTAGATATATATGATAAAGTTCATGGGATAATTGTACATTGTAAATGAAATTATAATGAGATTATAATTATGAGATTCAGATTACATTTATGTATTGTCCCTAAATTTCTCCTAGTCATTGTTCTGTTAAGATTGAAAATTAATGAAATATAAAAAGACTAGCACACGTTGACCTCAAGGCTAAAGTATATAGATACTTAAACAAACGTGTAGGTGCTTGTTAGAGAACAAGTTCACTGAACAGACCTTACATAAGAAATCCATTTGGAACATTACTTGTATGTCTATGAAATTCTCATTGTGATGATTGTATAAGTGATCATTTGACTTAAGGTCACCAAAGTTATCTTATATAGGGATTGCTATGTTTTGATATTACTTATGATCTATTTAATCATGGTCATTTTATCGGTAGTCATTAGATGTAGCGTGAACTATATGGAGGTAGTTGAGTGATCCAGAAATGATTCATCATCCTTAAGTAATTAGGGAGAATGTTTCATTATTTTCGATTAGTATTGATTAGAAAAATCTTTAGCCAAGGTGAAATAAAATTTTGTAAATAGTTTACAAATATCATTAATTGAATCAATACTTCATAGCAGAGATCTAATATGATTGGACTTAAAATAAAATAGACACTAATTCTATGCTTTATGTCTAATCGGAATATTGTATGATGAAATGATTGAATTATATAGAAAGATCATGCATAGAAAAGATAGTTAAAACCACTTTGACATTCCTAAATATTTAGGTGATCATAATGCATTGCTAGAAGTCAATCTTGATTTATGATTATAAATTGTTTAATTGAAGAATTAAATATAAATTTAAAAGAAGTTTTAATTTATCTAATTATAATTATAATTTATAATCATTGCTAAAACATTTGGGAACCTAATGGGTCTCAGATATAGAATAGGTTGAAGAAAGTAAAGTTATTTTAATCAAGTTGGACTTGATTGTAAAGTTTGAGAAACTTTATGATTAAATATAAGATATTTAATAAATAAGGA
>JANVCL010022314.1:0-10465 GCA_026546855.1 Erythroxylum incrassatum
GGAGTTCATTAATTAATTCCTTGGACCTAAAGAGTCCTTTAGGGTTGATCTTTTGAAAACTTAGTGGATTTCATCTCTGAAAATTAAATTTGAACTGGGATAGCCTAAACTCATTTTCAAGAGGACTTTATCCAATTGATCATAGTTTGAGCTTTTGTTTGCTTTAAAATTCCCAAAATCCAAAAATATACTTTTTATACAATTTTCTTTAATTTAATCAATTTACTCAATTTTGATCAAACTGCAAAACCCCCTTCTTTTATCAACTTTATTTGCATTTTCGACTTATAGGCTAGCTTTAAACCTTTTTCGTCGGTTCCAATTTAGAGAGACGACCCGAAGTTACAGCAATACTGCAATCTTGGAATTTATTATTTTTGACCGGTTTCCAAGGATCGATTTTAGGATCGAGTCGATAGAATCGCGATCACTAACAAAGGGTCATATTTGATCCATGTTCTTAAATAAGTCCTTGTTTAACAAAAATCACTCTAAAACTTCTCCAACTTGGCTATAACATGCCTAAATTCATTATTTATTCTTTAAGGAGCTAAAACAAGGCTTATAAAAAAAATATGTCACATTAAGTAATAAATCCAAAATAAATCATCTAGATGTAAGTCAAATTATCTACCCTTTTATTAAACCATTAATGAACCCCTTTAAGCCTTATATCAAAATTTGAACTTTTCTCATATCACTTTTAAAAACACTTCGAGAATAAAAAAGTAAGTAAAATTTTCCTAATTCATAATTAGTATAGCTTTTCCTTATGATTGGATGCGGTTATTAGGTATGATATGCAATGAAATAAGTATATGGGAAATGGTGAAGTGTATGAAGTGGTTATATAAAAGGGAAATTCAAGTTAAATAAAAAAAGAACGAAAGAAAAGAAAAACTATGAATAGAAAAAGAAAAAGAAGTGTTAAAGATTGATTGGTATGGATTCTTAAAAGGAATAAAGGAAAAAGGGTTGGTGTAAAAATATGAAGAGCTAGTGAAGTAATATATTGATACTTCTTTTTAATGTACTTGTATATACCTTACTAGTTATGAATATTTTCATCCCTTCTATCCCTTTCCTTTGTTTAATCTATTTATTAGGCCCATTATAACCATTTTCAAGTGTTTTTTTCTTATTTATTTATTTATTTATTTGAGTAGTGGATATTAGATGATTTTCATGCTTATGCTAAGTTCAACGTTAGAAGAAGGTAATGAGTGAACCTTACTCAAATTCCAAACACTTACGTGAATGAGTGATACCTTATGAGGAAATTTTCAAATCAAGGTGTTTGAGCTCAGGGAAGGATGTAGAATAGTGTCTGTATTGTTTTGTTTTTGTAGTGATTTACTCAAGAAATACCATATGTGTAAATTTTTAATTTCAATATAGGCTTGAATGTGTATATCTTATGTTGTTGAATTTGATTAATCTATCCCAGGATATGATGACGTTGCTGCAACAGATGACAACACCTAAGGCTCCGATTAATCAGCTGAGGAAGTATGGAGTCGAGGAATTTACTGGGACCTCTCTAAAGGAATCTGAAAGGGTTGAGTTTTGGATTGAGAAGGTGAAGAGGGTACTGGATGAGATCAATTGTTCATCTGAGCAGATGGTGCAGATGAGCAGATGGTTGAAGTTTGATATGAGGAGTCCTCAACTGCCAGTACCTCTGACTTGGGATTTCTTTGCCCAATAATTTAAAGCTAAGTATGTGACAGAGGCTTACAGAAAGGATAAATGGAAGCAATTTCTGAACTTAAAGTAAAGAAACTTATCAGTTGCTGAGTATGATCGGGAGTTCAACCGACTCAGTAAATATGCCCCTGAATCTATGCTTACTGAGGAGTTACGATGTCACCAATTTAAGGATGTATTGCATGATTCCATAAAGGAGCATCTGGCAGCGATTAATCTATTGCAGCAAGTGACATACCATCAACTGGTACAGGCTGCAATGAAAATTGAGAGACAGGAGCTGGTTAGGAGAGAAAGGAGTTAGAGAAGGGGCTTTACTAGAGGAGGCTAGTCCTTGAGAAAATGGAGTCGGAAAGGTATAACTTTTGTACTGGAAAATACTCAGAGATCTGTGACACGGAGAAGGCGACAAAACTTTCCCTCTTCGGTTGTTTCTGGTAAGGGGTCAACTGAAGACCGAGGTTCTAAACCCCTGGAGTGCCCTGATTATTCTGTACATCATTGGGGTGTTTGCAGAAGGGCTACGGGAGCCTATTTTCATTGTGGTAGTACTAAGCATAAGATAGCCAATTGCCCTCTCAACCAGGCTCAGACATCACAAGCCAGTCGAGAGGTCTTTCATGCGTTTGCTGGGAATAAAGGATGTGGTAGAGGTCAAGGAGGATCTGGGCAGAATAGATCGAATCAGAGTAACCAATCAGAAACTGTGAATCAACTAGTTGTGCCTATTGCTTCGGCTCGAGCTTATGCACTGAAAGCTCTTGAGGATCAAGATGCATTGGATGTTATTGCTGGTATGGTTTCTCTCTTTGATTCTGAAATGTATGTATTAATTGATCCAGATCTTCACATTTGAATATCTATGTTGGAGAAGTGTTTGATAAGGAGATGCTTATAGATCAGTTAGAGTATTATATCTAGGTAACCAGTCCTCTAGGTAATAGTGTGTTCATTAATCAGGTGTACAGGAACTGTCCTATTTTGATACAAGGAAATGATTATGTAGTAGATTTGATCAGACTACCTTTTCATGAATTTGATCTAATTTTAGGTATGGATTGGTTATCTAAGCATCAGACAGCCATTGACTGTAGGGCTAAGATAATTATACGTAGGAGATTTGATCAATCTGAAGTAATATTGCATGGCGTCTGCACTAGCTCCTTAGCTAATGTGGTATATACTATGCAAGCCCGAAAACTTTTCAGGAAGGGTTATAAAGCTTATCTAGCTTTTGTGCTTGATTCCAAGAAAGTGGGTGGTAAATTGCTTGACATTCCTGTAGAGAATGAATTACCAGATGTATTTCCTAAGAAATTACCTGGACTCCCTCTTGAAAAGGAAGTGGAGTTATCTATTGAAGTCATTCCTGGTACTGCTCCTGTATCTAGAGTACCGTATAGAATGGCTCCTACTAAGTTAAAGGAGTTGAAGGTACATTTACAAGAGCTTCTAGATAAGGGATTTATTAGACCCAGTGTGTCACCGTAGGGAGCACCGATGTTATTTGTTAAGAAGAAGGATGGCACACTACAGATGTGCATTGATTATAGGCAATTGAATAGAGTCACAATGAAGAATAAGTATCAATTGCTAAGGATTGAAGACTTATTTTATCAATTGAAAGATACAGGAGTATTTTCGAAGATAGATTTGAGATCGGGGTACTATCAACTTCGGGTAAAGGATGTGGATGTACTGAAGACTGCATTTAGGACCCGTTATGGACATTATGAATTACTAGTAATACCATTCTGGTTAACTAATGCTCTAGCAACATTTATGGATCTGATGAATAAAGTGTTTAGGCCTTATTTACACCAGTTTGTTGTGGTGTTTATTAATGATATCTTGGTCTATTTTAGGGATGAACTGGATCATACTGAGCGTCTTCAAATTATATTACAGACTCTAAGGGAAAGACAGTTGTATGCTAAGCTGAGTAAGTGTGATTTCTGGCTTTGGGAGATATCATTTTTGGGGCATGTTGTCTCTCCTTAAGGAATTAGAGTTGATCCTAGTAAGATAGAAGCGATTGTTAATTAGAAGCCACCACAGATTGTAACAGAAGTGAAAATTTTTCTAGGTCTGGTTGGTTATTACCATCGGTTTGTTAAGGGATTCTCGGTGATAGCATTCCCCTTAACTAAATTATTACGGAAGGGAGTAAAGTATGAATGCTCTGAAAGATGTCAGAGAAGCTTTGATCAGTTGAAAAGAATATGTTATGTATACTGATGCATCTGGAATTGGTTTAGGTTGTGTTTTGATGTAGGAAGGAAATGTAGTTGTTTATGCCTTTAGGCAATTAAAGACTTATGAACAAAATTACTCAACATGTGATCTGGAGCTTGTAGTAGTAGTGTTTGCCTTAAAAATTTGGCGGCACTACCTATAGATGAAAGGTGTAGAATTTTCACAGATCATAAGAGTCTGAAGTATCTACTTACCCAGAAGGAACTCAATCTGAGACGACGATGTTGGTTGGGATTATTTAAAGACTATGATTGTATTGAGGAATACCATTCGGGTAAGGCTAACGTTGTAGCTGATGTCTTGAGTTGAAAGACCATCTCAACATTATCTCTTAAGCAGAATGGATGGAAACTAAGATCTAATGGAGCTTTGATAGCTCAATTGAAAGCAAGACTTACTTTGGGATAGGAGATTGTGATGCTTAGAGAGCTGATGATAAGTTACAATAACTTATGTTGGCTACTCAGGAAGGTAATCATTCTGATTTTTCAGTGTAAGGTGGTGATGAATTGTATTATAAGGATCGGTTGTATGTGCCAGCTAATGACAAATTGAAGAAGAAGCTGTTGTTTGAGGCTAACAATATAGTATTTATTATGCATCTGGGTAGGAACAAGATATATCAGGATTTGAAGCAGTATTACTGGTGGTCAGGTATGAAACAAGATGTTGTGGATTATATAGCAAAATGTCTGACATGCCAACAAGTTAAGGCTGAGCACAAAGTCCCATCTAGTTTGTTACATCCTATTTCTATTCCTTAATGGAAATGGGATAACATTACCATAGATTTTTTCACTGCACTCCCTCTTACTCAAAGGAAGCATGATGCTATATGGGTGATTGTAGATAAGTTCACCAATATACTCATTTCCTGCCTATTCGTCGTGACTATTCTTTAGATAGGTTAACAAATTTGTATGTGAATCAGATAGTGAGGCTGCATGGAGTACCATTGTCAATTATTTCTTATCGTGATCCTTAATTTACTTCGAGATTCTGAAAAAGTCTACAGGAGGCATTGGGTACTCAGCTTAAGTTTAGTACTGCTTTCCACCCCCAGACAAATGGACAATCTGAATGAGTTATATAGATATTAGAAGATATGTTACGGGGTTGTGTGTTAGAGTTTCCTAAGAGTTGGGATAATTATCTAACTTTGATGGAGCTTGCTTATAATAACAGTTATCAAAATAACAGTTATCAGACGAGCATTGGCATGGCACCTTATGAAGCATTATATGGTAGAAAATGTAGAACTTCGGTATGTTAGACTAATTTGAGTGAAAACAAGATGATCGAACTAGAAATTGTGAAAGATACTGAAGAAAATATTCAGATTATTCAACAAAGATTGAAAGCTGCCAGTGATAGGAAGAAGTCTTATGCTAATCTAAAAAGGAAAGATATTGAATATCGAGCGGGTGATAAGGTATTCTTAAAAGTGTCACCATGGAAACACATACTTCGGTTTGGAAAGAAGGGTAAGCTTAGTCCACGATTCATTAGTCCTTATGAAATTCCAAAATGAATTGGACCAGTAGCTTATCAGCTGGTTCTTCCTGAAGAATTGGCCAGGCTACATGATGTGTTTCATGTTTCTATGCTAAGAAGATATCGGTCTAATGTGACACATAAAATTCTAGTGCAAGAAATTTAGGTACAACCAGATTTGTTATATGAAGAAGGGCCGGTTTCTATCTTAGCCAGAGAAGTTAAACAGCTCAGGAACAAGTTAGTTCTTTTGATAAAAGTACTCTGGCAACATCATGGACTTGAGGAAGCAACTTAGGAACCTGAAGAAACCATGAAAGCTCAATATCGGTAACTATTCAGATCAAGTAAAATTTCGAGGATGAAATTTCTTATGGAGGGAAGATTGTAATGCCCCATATTAGGTGTTAGATTATTAAGGAAATTCAGTGCATTTTATGCTTTGCATATTTGAATATTTGCTTATTTGTGCATAACCATTTTGGACACATACAATTATTGTGCGTGCATGCATTCATGACATTTTTCGGGTATATTTGAGTTATTGAATGTGATTAAAAATGTGA
This sequence comes from Erythroxylum incrassatum, assembly GCA_026546855.1. Classification (NCBI taxonomy): domain Eukaryota; kingdom Viridiplantae; phylum Streptophyta; class Magnoliopsida; order Malpighiales; family Erythroxylaceae; genus Erythroxylum; species Erythroxylum incrassatum. The sequence goes on from JANVCL010022314.1 coordinate 6,024, forward strand.
TTTGGCCATTTTAGGGTATTTCAGATATTTTGGAATTTTTGGTGATTTTAGATAAGTATTGAAATTTTGGACCAATCCAAATGTGACACGTGAACTAATTATGGATTGACAATTGGACAAATTACTATGTGACAAATGGAGCAATTAGTGAGTGAAGATGGGCTAATTAAATGGTTGACAAATGTAAGACATGCCAAAGGACATGTGTCAATGAGGGATGGAGCTACCTAATCACGTTTTTTGGTAAGAAAGTTTCTGCAGCTCTTTTGTTTTGTCTCCACCGAAAACACAATCTTCCTTCTTGCTCATCCTTTGTTTAAACACTTAACTTCTGCAATTTTGGTATTATTGACTCACCCACGTTACACCTTGCAAGTCTTAATCCATTTGAGGGTCTTGATTGTTACAAAAAAATTGTAATCCAACACCGAAATCTATTAGTTGCTCTCCCCATTTTTGGAAATTTTTGCTGAAGTGAGAGAAAGTTAAGACAAGTAAGTTTTATGCATGTTTTAATGTTTTAAATGGGTGCATGAGTGAATGGTGTATATTTTCATGCTTATAGACTGCTGCCTGTGTAATGGTGTTGATGCTTGTGTGAGTAGTGAAAGAACAAGCAAATTCGAATGAAGGGCTAGAGTCACTGGAAAATGATATAGGGTAGTATTTTACTAAACATACATTAGTATTTAGGGCATAACTTGAACTGTGAATATCCAAATTGGATGAAGTTAAATTGAGATTAAACTAGAAATATTTATCTACAACTTTCTTAAAGGAGTCGAATTTGATTGTTGTCACTAAGTTCGTTTTCATTGTCAAAATGATCGAGTAAAAGTGACCTGAAAGTCTATTTTGGGAAGAGCTGGAAAAATAGGTAAGGTGAAGAAGAAGGGTTCGCAAGTCCACCGAAGTATCGCTATCATGCATGTGCATGATTGGAACTTCGCAGGACCACCTGGAGTGTTGCGGTCGTGCATGTACACGATCGCGACTTTCCTGTTTATCCAAAGGAGGTTATTTTATGAACATACTTCTTCATCCGATATCAAAATGACTTGATTCTTAGACCAATAGATTCATAAGACATTGATCTTCAACTCCACCAAAAATTAGAATTTTCTGAATTAAATTGATTAAGGAATTTGAGATGAAAGTGTAACTGTACTGAAGTATGATAACTGGGATGTTTTTACTTAGCATACTTTGGTAATTTACTTATATCTGGATCTGTCGACTTCTAAATAGAGTGATTCTTATTTTGAATTAAACTAGAGTCATAAAAATACAAATTGTCTGAAGTGATGGAATTTTAATTCTGCCTCTAATAGTTTCAGAATCTGATTAGAATTTGAGATAAGAATTCTGTTGAAGCGTAAGAACAGTCTGAAATATTTTGAGTATAACTTTCAGTATACTAAACCAAATTCGATGAACTTGGTATCATTAGGAACCTAAGACAAAGAAGAACAATTTTTTAGAAGGAGGTATTACCTAATTACCTCACTTTCCTGATGAGAATAATTGAACAAAGAAAACCTGAAAGTTGGCTGTGAATAAAATTGGATTGAGCAATTGAGTATGGTTTCACATGATTGACAATGTGAAAAGATTAAAGATAAGAAGCCTGGAAATTTGTCATGAACATGCATCATACATATTCAGTATACATGAATGTGCATAATTGAATTTATAATAGTGCACATTAATTATATGTGTTTGTATTAAATATTTTAGAGGAACCCATCCAGCGACCGATTCTAGATATTGACGAGATGTCGAGGCAATAGGCAATAGGGAGATTTAGTAAGTAATTTAGAAGGTAATTTTTGTAAGTAATTTAGATAGTCAAATTTGATAGTTTTTCTTTGACTGTTATGTTTGCTTCTGCTTTTGATCCGTTAAATGATTTGCAAAGCTGTTTGATTGTAATGTAAATTGGATTTTAGATATTCTATTTTTGAATCTGTTAAGTCTTAGTTGTGGTAAGTAGGCATGCCTAGAAGGGTCTGCAGCTGCTTTTGTTATTGACACTTCGGTGTCTTCTGATATTGACATTTATGTGTCAAGACTTCGGTCTCTTCTATGACACTTCAGTGTCGAGGCTTCGGTCTCTTCTATATAAGGCTTATAATTTTGTACTCTGATATCAGTTTGATTTTAGCATAAGCTAAATTGTATTTTATTTATGAAGGGTTTATACCCTCTTGTGTTAAACAATTCTGTTACTTACAAAACTTTGCTTTGTTCTGAATTTCTGTATCTATTATTGACTTATAGTTTAGTTATTACTCACTAAGCTATATGTTTAGCACGGTGGATTTGCCCCGTGTAGGTTCTAAAAGATGGACGTAGGAACTGGGACAAGACAACTGCGATGGCCAAAGGAGTTTGATTTTTTTTGTTCATAAGTATTTTGAGATTGTTTTTGGACTTGTATCTGATGTCTATAACTCCTAAATTTTTATTTTGATGGGTTGTAATAACCTTAGTTCAGGTTGCTTTCCGAATTTATGATATGTAATGTATTTTTGTTGAGATTCTAGTAATCCATGTATAAAGTGTTTTGTATGTTTTGAAATGCTTCGTGTTTAGAGTGTTCTGTGTGTGTGACACTCACAATATCCTTCCAGGGTTATTAGGGCGTCACAAAACCATTGCTAGAATTTTGATATAATCCGTAACTGTTATATTGAAATTCATATGTAGCGACTAATGATTCATAATCATTATGGATAACATGATCTGGGTTAAATTAGTCATCGTATGTGGTTGTTGCCTTGATTAATCGATTTTCCTAAATCGTAATGCTACTGCCTAATTAAATCTAGAGATCGTATCCTAGGATATTCGGTGGTTAGGTTTAATTAACGATCATATCTTGATTAAACAAAGCTTAAGGAAAAACTCGGGTTAATTATTAACCCACAATTAATAGTTGCTAGAAGAGGTTAAAGAACAAAAAATTAGTAAAATATTCTTAATTAGGGTGTAGGTCAAGGTTGAACCAAAGAACCGGGTCCCTACCAAATTCCCACTTTTATCATTTTTTGCATGCTTTCTTTAATTTTTTTATTAGTTAGTTTCAGTTTATTTTCTTCTTTCAAAAATAAAATACCCCCATTAAACCTAAACATCAGTTACTTTCATTTCATAAACTTTACACACACTCTTTGTGGGATCGACCTAGACTCACCACTGCTATAGTAGTAAGTCTAGTTATTTTATTTTGACTAGCGCAATGACGCACGGTCGAATTTTGGCTAAAACACCGAGGACTGCAGTGTTTTAGTTTTTGTTTGTGATTTAATTGGTGTTTTGTATATATTTGTTCGTAAGTGATTTCTTTTATGTTATTTTGTGATCTTTTCATTTTTTGTTTCGTGTTTTTAAAAAAATCTATATGGACAGAAGTAATTTCTTTTATTACTTATATTCTCAATCCTATAACAATGTTTGGACTGATCAACTTAACTATTGTTATGGATGGGATAATCACTAGAATTACTTCCATGATGTTTGCAGGACACACAATAATTCTTGTACAGACCAGAAGCTTCCTATCATGACTCTGGTCCATCTTTGGAATAGTTGAATAATATTGTGAAAAATTGCAGGAGAATACTCTACAATTTTAGAAGGTTGGAAGGCAATTTCCAAAAAAATATGGTCTAGCGCCCAAGATCCGGAAAGCCAACATACTTCAGTTGCATCTTTAGAAGAACTTGTTAATAATATTGCTACTAAAAATTTACAATTTCTACAGGATATGCAGCAATTACAACAAAATTTGTAGCAGGAATTGCAAGAATTCCGACAAGAGACAAAAGCAAGCCACCAGAGGATGGAACACTTAATGGGTCAGATGGCAATAAGCCTTAATCGCCTAGAATCGCAAAGCGAAGAGGAGCAGTCGTATCAACCCGAGGTGTACTAAATTAAAATCTGTGTGGAAACTATACAAAGTGATGAGGAGCTTGAGAATTTTGAAGTCAACCCTCAACAAATTGTTTGTGTCGAAGAAGTGGAAAAGGAGCTCGAAGCTGAAAAGAGCACATCTTTTAGCTCCGAGCTAAGCAGTGAGTCTATGATTATTTTTGAAACTAACTCTTTACCTTTGCAAAACAAATTGGAGGAATTAAACGATGAAGAAAAAGGTGAAGAGACGTTCGAAATATTTCTAGAGGGTATGGACTCAGTCGAGATTGAGAATATGAGGATAGGAAAGACACTAAATGAGGAAGATGATTAACTAAGGCCTTATCCAGAACTGCCTTGTGTAGAAGTGGCGGAAACTGTAATACCCAAAGATCACAATTTTGTCATGTGAGGAGAAGGAGTTGAGCTAGCTGTAACACCCCACTCCCGCGTGACCCGAACCCGACATCATTAGTGATATCCGAGTTCGTGCCCCGCGAGGGTGGCGTACTACATCAGTCAGT
>JANVCL010022350.1:0-10461 GCA_026546855.1 Erythroxylum incrassatum
TGTTATGTGACATGATGTGTTGCATGAATTGAGTGGACCATCGATGCTGGTCACCTCACTGAGTTCGCAAAACTCACTAAAATTTGTAATTTTTTTTCAGGACCCAGAAGAATACCCCGTTAGGCAACGGGTGTATAACAACCGCATGTGAGTGAAAGAAGAGGTCAAGATCAGTTCGCGTCTGCATTAGTGTCTATTAAAATTGTATTTTCTGAATTTTGTATAACTGATGAAGTCAATTTGTAAAGTCAACGGACTGTAGTAATTTGTATTTATAAAAAGGGCCCCCGTGGTCATGGTATTTACCGGCGATTATGAATGTTAATGATTTTCTGCATAGTGTATGTTGGGTGTAAAAAAAATTCGTACTGAGTTTTGACTGAGTGATGTAATATGCCACCCTTGCGGGGCACGGACCCGGATATCACCATCGATGTCGGGTTCGGGTCACGCGGGAGTGGGGTGTTACACTGTCACCAATAGAAAGTTGCTTCAAGAAATAAAAAAACTCATATTTTTTTAGTTCCTAAGTTCCCTAACTCAACTAGTCTCAATGATTATAGACCTATAGTTTGCTACAATGTCATTTACAAGTTGATCTCCAAAATTCATGCTAAACGGATGAAGAACACATTTCCTAATCTCATAAATCATGGTCAAGTAGCTTTTGTGGGAGGAAGAAATATTAGTGATAACATTTATCTAGTATGGGAATTATTTAGAAATTATGTTTCTTATAAAACCACTAACAATTACGTTATACAAACTAACTTCACTAAGGCATTTCACTCAATTAATTAGGACTTCATATTGAATACTCTCCAAATTATTGTTTATCCTCCTAATTTCTTTGCTTGGATTCACTCCTACATCACCATTATCTCATATTTTGTACTAATATAGTGAGCCTTTAAAGCTGTTCAAATTAGGCCAAGGATTGAGGCAAAAGGGACCCCTTGTCCCCTTACCTCTTTGCAATCTCTGTAGAGGTTCTCTCTAGAATAATTGGCCTTAACATTGCTAGAGATCTTGACTTTAAATTCCATTACAAATATGAAAAAATGCACATTTCTGACCTTATCTTTGTTGATGATCTGCTACTTCTTTATGAAGCTGATCAAAACTCCATTATACTACTAATGAAATCTCTAGATACCTTCAAAGAAATCTTCGAACTATAATTTAACCAAAGCAAAAGTTGTCTCTACTTATCACCTTTTAGTTATATCAATATCTTGTTAGAAGTATCCTCCTTGGGTATTTAACTCATAGAACTTCTTTTTAAATACTTGGGAATTCCGATCTTAGCTAAAACGATAAGTTTATAAAATTGTTCCTGTATAATAAGATTTACTAAAATAATAATCTATTCATGGTGTAATAGGTTTCTATCATATGGTGGAAGGCTCTAGCTTGCTTATCAGTCCTGAACAATTTGTACATCCATTGGTGCTCATATCTAGCTCTTCTTAGAACAGTGTCAACTAAGAATTTGAGTGACTTAATATCAACCCTATGTAAAAGTAGAAGGTCCTTAATGAAAGAGTGGTTATAGATGTGGAGTTACTAGCACTTACTATGGAAGATGAAGCATATGTTTCTCTTAATATTGCATCAAGTAACCTATTCATAACCTCGATAAATGTGGTGGAAAGGTAAGTTAAAAAGGATCACCTTGCATTATTCCTTTTTTCCCTTTTAATAATGGAGAAGCTTCACCATTAATTAGTATGTTAAAGGAATTTTTGGTGATACATTCATTACGCTAAGCCATGAAGAGATGAGGGAATCTAAAATCATCAAGAGAATCAAGTATAAAGTTCCAATCAATCATGTCGAAAGCTTTATTAAAGTCAACCTTTAAGGTATAACTCTTACTAGAGCTTTTTGAGAGATAATTCTTGAGAAATTCTTAGAAGAAAGATGTTATCCCTATTAATCTACCATTGATCAAAGAAGCTTAGTAAAGACCATAATTGAGGGTAAAATCTGTTTGAGTCTAGTGGCAAGGATTTTTAAATGTTTTGCAAAAGTTATTGTAGCAAGTAATAAGTATAAAATCTTTAAAGACCTAGAGTTATGGAATCTTAGGATCAAACTAAGATGTGTCTTATTCTAAACCTTTAACAATTTGGAGTTAGAAAAGAATTCCATAATGATATTGCATAAAATAGTTTTGATTGATTCCTAAGATTTTTGATAGAATAAGGCGTTGAACCCAGCAAAACTTGGGGTTTTTTTAGGGTACAAAACTTTATTAACTTCTGTCTTTGTAAAGGGTTTAGTGATTAGTTTAATCTAATCACCTGTGACCAACTTAAGGATGAAGGCATATAGAGAATTTAAGGATATGCTAATTAGAGCACTAAACAATCTTATATAGTAGCTTACTTCATGATTAATAATCCGAACTTGGTTAATAAAGATTAATCAAAAGTAAGAGATGTGATTCTGTTAGTGTTTTTTCTTAAAAGGAGGGACTTATAAAAGTAAGAAGTGTTGTTGTCCTTTTTTCCAACCAGAGAATTTTGGCCTTCTACTTGAGTAAGCAATTATGTGCATTTAGAGCTTGAATGTACTTCCCTAAAGCTTTTTTTCATTTTGCAATATAAAATGATTCCTAAGATATGATTGGAGATCATTTTGAGTTACATTTAAATTTTTTTAGATTTCTCAAGGTTAATATCAGTTTGTCAAGACTTAACCTTGAGCAGCTTGAGCTCCTCTCCTACCCCATATCATTTTCTTGTATAATTTATAAGATTCATTCTCATAAATAGGAAAGTTCATCCTTCTATCTATAGCCTCATGGAATTTTTGCACATCAAGTAAAAAAATTAAAGAACCTAAAAGTATTAATTCAACTACTAGATCTTAGGAATTTATGTATATTAATTGGGGTATTATCTGAACATAAATGATTCTTGAAATTATGTATTGAGAGAAATACATTTATTAATATCACCCAGTATTTTAATAAAAGTTTCTCATGTTTTATGCTTGCCATTATCCTCTAAAGCTCATAATATCAATACAGCTATTTGAAATATAAAACTTGCTTTTAATTAGGTTGAATTTTAAGTTTAAGATTTCCTTAAACTAAGATTGTGGGTTTGTAAACACCTTAATTTATTCAATAGTTACATCATATAGGAGGAGTAACTCATTTGCTAAAAAGAGATTTAAAGTACCAAGTCTGTTACACTCGTAATGAAGTTTATACTAGTTTTTATTAGAAATATTCTTAGCAATAATTCTAGTAAGGTCCTTCATACATATATGAAGAGATAAAAAGACAGGATCTCCTTCTCTAATTCCTTTAACTCCTTTGAAGAATAGGGTTGGCTTTCTATTGATTAGGATTGAGTACATGGGAGAAGAGACACATTTATTTCCTGAATTCATGAATTTACTTATGAATACCCACACCTTTTTATATTGAATAAAAACCTCCAATTTGAGGAATAATATGCTTTGTTAAAGTTAAACTCTAGAGAACAATTTTTTATTTCCTTTCTTTTGTTGTAGTTCTTAAATAAGTTTTACGTTGAGAGTATATTGTTACCAATACTCTTTCCTTAAATGAATATAGCGTGATTTGGATTTATAATTTTTTAAGAATAAATCTTAATCTAGAGGCCAACAATTTAGATATAATTTTGTAAATCACAGTTATTATTAAAGTAATATATTATTTAGGTTTTATTTTTCAACACTTAATTTTAGAATATTATTTATTATTTTAATTCAAATGGTGTTAGTTGGTCTTTAAATAATTTGCCCAAATTTCATACTAAGGGTTATATAAGACACTTATGATCTAGGTCATTATCATTTTATTTATTTAGGTTTAAAATATATCAAATTAGTCTTTATAGCTTACGAAAAATTTTGTCCATCACTTCTCCATTTGTCAACCATCTAAGCAGGGTTAATGAAATCCTATAAATAAATACATTTTAGGGTCAAAAACTTACGTGGTTCATACAAGGAATGACATCACTTCCTATTAAATAGAAATGACAATGTGCCTTATATGAGATAGGGAAAAAGTAACTGACATCACTCTCTAAGGCATTCTTCCTCTTTTGGAAGTGAAAATAAGAAATAAATCGAGAAAGGAATAACAGATCAATTTTGGAATCCCACAGTAGCTTTAGACCGAAGAACTTCAACACTATGACTAGAATTTCCACCACCTCATAGTGCCCCCAAGTACACCACAACTTGAGCTAACATCAAACACAACAAAAGTTTAGAACTTATCAGAACCTAATTGTCTACATTTTGTGTCGCAATGTCCTATGTCCTTAAAGACAAGCATAAAAGAAGAATTCAGATGTTTAGTTTAAAAACTATCTAAAAAAGAAGAAGAATACTCGCATGTATTAATTTTTTACATAATTTAAACAAAGATAACATTTTAGACTAAACTACAAAAAATATCTACGTCAAAGCCTTAGAAAATATGACAAAATTGTGGAATTTTAGGTAAGAGATAAAAAGTTTGGACACCATTTTTGAAATGATTAAAGGGTTGGTACTTTTAGGACTTCAAACTCTAAGAAGGGTCTTGTAAGTCAAGTTATTTGAGGTGTTGAAATGGGGTTTTGGTAATAGAAATAGTCCATATAAAGAACCAATAAGACAAATGATGCTTTAAGAAATAAAGTGTCAATGTGACCCATCACTTGCAAAATTAGTTCTTTATTACTTTCTTTCTTTTTTCTTCATTTTCACTTATAGAGGAGGATGAACATGTGAGAGAGGGATGCCTTTGCTTGTTCCTATGTTATCTTTGGCATGACCTCATTTTCATTTAGTGGAAAATTAAGCCATTTCTTATTTGGATTATTTAAGTAATGCAGTCATCTGGGGACATCTCGATCTGTCCCTTTTCTACGTAGATAAATAGAGAACTAATGAATGATATCTTTCAGATACTATATGGATTAATTTGATAGTTTTTGAACTTTAGGAACCAAATATGATAATTACCCAAACCATAAGGGCACTAGATGTATTAATCCTTGTATAAAACTATTATAGAGTGTTAATAAGACAAATTTTCACTTTAAAGTTGAGAGAGAGGCTTGAAAAGGAGAGGGTTAAGAGTGGCATAGAGAGGGATTGGGAGAAGAAGAGGGAGAGAGGGGAGGAAGAAGGAAAGATATAGAGAGATAACTATCCATTTGCTTTTTGCTTTTAGTTCTCTTATCTAGTTTTTGGTAAAAGATAGCAACGTTTCCTATAGCTTCATAAATTTTAACAAAATTCTATGTATTTTAAAAATCCTATAAGAGTCCCATATATTTTATGAAATGTTCAAAACAAATATTTATATCAATTGAGGTGGCCTATATTTTACACATGATAAATCCAAATAAACATAGTGAGACCCACTTTATAAATAAAATAAACCCAAATATTTGTAGCCTATCCAAAAACTTATTTCTCCCAAAACTTTTTTTACTTGAATCCATTTTCACCCCCATTTTGTTCCCACATAACCATTATTTTTCTTAATGGAACCATAAAGAATGTTTTAAGAGGTTTGAATATTATCTTAGTTCCTTTGACCATAGATTTCTCAATGCTATTTTAACATTCTAATTTATACATTCTGATTATTGCATAACATTTGGTAATTATAAGAATATCTTATAAGCATACTATACTTACTAGCCTCTCTGATATTCTATTCAAGTTTTTCAACTTATATTACAACATATTGACTTTTACATTCTCTTATTTCTCTTTCCATTCAAGGAAATCATCTTGCTTGATAAATTGCTTACCTCAGCTCAATCAACTTTACAAGGAGGACATAATCACTTAGCTAGCTAATAACAATGAATCCTTTAACAATGCATCATGCTAGAAAATATTTAAACCTAGTTTGTATGAGCTAATACGGAGGAAAACTATGAATCCAAAAGCATCCATGATTAGTTGACTAGTTATAATGAATAGGATCAGAATAAAGGACAGATAGTTTGGAAATTATGATCCTATAAGTCTCCCATGCAGAGAAGAGAAGGAGGATAAAAACCGTCTTTTTTTCCAATGCAGGTACCTAAAAGTCATTTTGAGTAGGGTGCATTACCTAATAATGGAGCATTATCACTCATATGAATGGAATTATGTCCTTTTATAGGCCAAAAAAAAAAAGAAACAAGGAACTCAAACAAGATGGAATGGTCTTCAAAACTACCTTCATATCCACAATTTACTTAATTTGTAAAGAAATAAATAGTTAAATATATAAAGGGGTTGCTATTGCTAGCATCTCCTAGTAGATAACACATTAAATTAGATCTAAGAACTCTTACTAGATACAAATATACATAACAATCTAACTACATATATGAAAATAAGATGAAACCTTTAAATTTCAACTCCTAAGCTTGTTGTAACAAACATTAATGTCTTTTTAGATCTTGTAATAACTTTATCATTGTAACGGTGTAATAGCTTAGCTAGTGTTAATAAAATTTATTTATTCATCTTAAAAAAAGCCATCTCTTATAGACTTAAAAATAAACTTCATTAGAGCCAATAGTAAAGTTGATTTTTTTCATTTTCTTAGGCTATAATTTTTCACTATGTTATGTCCAACTTGTTTTTACTCACTTATTAATTATTTAAGTTTTATGAATTACTAAACATAGTCAATAAAGTTGAAGTTCAAAAAAGAAATACAATGTTATCATCAAGATACACTTATTAATTCATTTCTTTGTTATCTAATTTATTATAATCATAATTCCAGTTTTCAAAGTGCCTGGGTGAATACTCTTAAAATCCTCCAAATTCTCATAGCTTTTCCTGCTTTTTTTTGCAGAACCTTCCTAGAATCTACTTTAACACTCAAACAATCTACAATTCTCAAATAATATGATTAATAAGCAACATTATTATAACATTGAAAAAGTCATGAAAATATACAATAATTTGTTAAAAATTAGGTCAAAAATATAAGAAAATTGAATTCTCACTTACTTAAATATCATGGGGATGAAGTGGGTGAAAAATGAGTTCAGGAAAAAGTAACTTTTGGGTGGGCAAGTACATAGGTTGGATTTTGGGTGTTATGTTTTATTATTTTATTTATAAAGTGAGTCCTATTATGATGGTTTGGCATTGTCATATGTCAAATGTAAGCCACCTTAGCAACATTTAACGAAAAAAGATAATAAAAGGGTTTATTTTGAACTTTTAGCTTTTTTAAGAAAATTTCCATATACATGGACGACTATCACATCGGCACGTGCTAGTACTCTTGAGACTCCATCATCTTCAAACTCTTCTTTGGTTCCATCTTTGAAGTCTTAAAACTTTAATTTACTCTTATGGACACACGTCTACTTTATTTACACTTATCCATCCTTTTTTTACTTCTTATGCTAGAAAAACTTATGAGATGTTGCCATATTTCTTTGCCACAATTTCTAGTTCTAGCCAATCTAAGTGCCTTAAAGAAAAGAAAACTTTAGTTTAAAATTGTATTTGATGACTAACCAAATAATGACTTTTGATATGTTTCCCTTATTATGGAGGAGGGAGAAGTTATTATCTCTCAATCATTAGAGTCCTTAAATATAAAATAGACCGATATGTGAGTTAAGATAAATTTAACTTATCTAAATTCTAGCCTACAATTTTAGAAGAAATGTAAGTCTATTATATGATGACTTATACTCAACTTGGCTCATGAAATGAACCTTATTTTAAACTCAAACTTATCCATTTTATTCCTTTACCAATTCATTTTTTATAACATCAAAAAGCATATAGACCATAAGATATAAATGCAATCAAAGGTTAAACGAACATAATATTTAATAATTGAGGTATATAAGAAAACAGGGACAACTATTAATGAAAAAAATTCTTCCAAAGATGAGCATAAAAATATGGTAATTTTTTCCATAGACTTTACTAAAGTCTCATAAGTGTTTCACTCATTTTCTTATGAACATGCACTATCGCAAGCTTTCTATTGCACCAAATCTCCACTAGTTAGATATATGCAAGAATCACTTAAAAGATGTTTTTTTTGGTGGAAATGGGATTAAGTTTAATGGCTAGGAACTTTATTGAATAATGAAAGTCAAAATAAAGAATTAGTAAAGCAGTTGGTACAAATATAAGGTACATAAATATTTTGAAACGCATAGTTCATACTATATATTTAATTACTCCACAATTTCTTTATTAAATCCATCACCTTATCAAGAACATAGATTATTATTATCATGTAACATGAACATACACTTTTTTCAATTTCAATGTAACTATATTATTCCAATGCCTAAAAATAATCCTTAGTTCACATTCATCAATAATATCACTTAGCTTCATTGCTCTAGTAATCTTCGAATAACTCTTACATTAGGAGAATATTACCTCCAACACTTCTTCTTTGGATGAAAGCTCTATATATTGGATGAATAATTAAACCAAAATTCATTTTTAGTATTGTTTCAATCATTTTTTACATTATCTTATATAATACATTACAATATGAAATAAGCCTATAATCTAGGTAAGAAGAGGGGTTTGGTTTCTTACAGATTAGACAAACAAATGTTTTATTTACTTTCAAGAGTATGTTACCATTAGAAAGAGGTTCCATATTAGCTATGGTAATCATATCACCAATCAAGTGCCATTTGGGGTTAAGATTATAAGCAACTACTTTTATGTCTACTCTAGTGAAAGGTCTAGAAAGCCACACTGCTTGATCTTCCTTTGTAAGGTAATACATTAATGATTTGATTCCCTGCTCTGAGGAAAGAATTTCAATATATTTGCCAGTCAAGTCATTGAAATGGTTAAAGATGATTATCTTTAACTTTGTTTAATTGTTGGATGAAGTTCCATCCTTAGTCTTTAACCACTATTCTCTAAATCTATTTTTTTGGGCAAAGGGTACAAGTTTTTTAATGGCCTAATTATACATTTCTAGACCAATATTTTCCATATGCATAAGTGTTGGGACCTGATCTCGGAACCATACCCAACCGGAAAACAATATGGGATCAAAAGCACACGAAAGAACGAAAGCAAAGCAAAGCAAAAGCGAAGCAGAAGAAACTTACAGAAACAAAACGCGGAAACAACGAAACGATAACAACCGAAGAAGCGGAACGAAAAATACATATCGAAGGCAAAGTACGAAACACATGAGAATCAAAGGTGGAGGAATTGAATCCGAAGCGAATAACAAAACAAATCGAAACGAACTGAACGAAAGCCGACATCTGAAGGCTCAAGGCTTAGAAAACAATCACGTCGCGTTGGAGACTTTAGACTAAGACCATCCCAAAAACCGGTCTAAATTTTTTTTCCATTCTTATTCATTCATTTTCTCTTTAATCAATCTCATATAACTCAAAACAATACAATTTCCTATTTGGAAATTCTCCAATTTTAATCTCACTCTCACTATCCTTTGCCATTAGCTCAAATCACTCTTAAACATGCATATCTTAATTGCATCTTTAAAACTCTTAATCTTAAACTTATTCTAACTTGCCATAAACCAATTTTTATTGAAAATCGGGCAGCATAACGACTGTATTTTATACAGCCCAAAATCTGCAAAAGAAATTACACACTTCTATAATTTCCAAAAATAACTCAGAATCATCGGACCTCCCGTCCGGAATCCAAAACACCAGCAGAACACACATCTCTACCTAACACTTCCATAATTCTCAATCCAATTTATAAATCATTCCGAACACAATCCAATAATAATCATATACTTTTACTATTCATAATCAATTCCATTCATATTCATCTCAATACAAAATACAACTCCATAATTTACTTACATATTTCAATTCCATAATCATACACAACTCAAATCCATTCTCAATTTCAATATTTGTTTACATTCCGAAATGAATACACTAACATCAAACTTTACACATAAATACTAAACATACACAAATCGAACTGAAGTCGTGATCGTCTTCCATCCGATCTCCTGCTTGAAAACCTAGAGATGGGGATGAAAGGGGGTGAGTTTTCGCTCCGTGGATAACATATTTATACTCAAAGATAAGCAAAAATTGTTTCGTAAAAATGTTTATCATTTATAAACATTTCTCAGTAGCAAGAATTTCAAAATTTGGTTCTTAAGCCTTTCACATTATTCAAAACATTCTTAATCAATTTCCAAAATTCTCACGATTTCAAAACTCATTTCTCAAAAACTCATAATTGTTCTCACAAATCATGCACAATTTCGAAAACATGAATGCATCACAAACATAAACAAAACAAAACATATAACACATCAAATGGTTTAATGTTGGACCCCACACCCCACCCGTAGGTGTTTGGGGGTTATACCCTGGCGTGTGTTTACGGGTTATACTGCGGCATCCAACACAAATCACATAACACATCAAATGGTTTGGGTCGGTCCTAACAGAACGAACTGCACAT
>JANVCL010022361.1:0-10461 GCA_026546855.1 Erythroxylum incrassatum
AACATAATACTTATACAAAACACTCATTCAATTTCATTTAATATTTCTAAATTCCACTTAAAGATCGGGGTCCAACACATAGAATTTACTTGGAGGAAGGAAGTAATTCTATAAGGTAGTGATGCTAGAATTTACTTGGAGAAAGGAAGCAAGTCTGTGAGGGAACAATATAGAAGATTAAATACAAATATGAAGGAAGTCGTAAAGAAAGAGGTCATCAAATTACTTGATGTAATCATTATCTATCCTAATTCGGATATTGAGTGGGTAAGCCCGGTTCAGTGTATGCTAAAAAAAGGAGGTATGACCTTCGTTGAAAATGTGAAAGGTGAGGTTATTCCTACTAGAACAGTTAGGGGGTGGAGAGTGTGTATTGACTTCAGGAAGCTAAACTCTACTACGCGAAAAGATCATTTTCCATTACCATTTGTTGATCAAATGGTGGAGAAAGTATCAGGTCATGCATTTTATTGTTTCTTGGATGGATATTTGGGTTATAATCAAAATTTTATCTATCCACAGGATCAAGAGAATACCACATTCACATGCCCTTATGGAAAGTTTGCGTATAGAAGAATGTCTTTTGGTTTGTGTAATGCTCCACCAACGCTTCAGCGGTGCATGACGATAATTTTTGCTGATTTAGCAGAGGACTTCATGGAAATATTTATAGATGATTTTTCAGTTTTCGATGATTCGTTTGATGCATGTTTGTAGAATTTAGGGAAGGTTCTTGCACGATGTGAGGAGTAAAATTTAGTTCTCAATTGGGAGAAATGCCATTTTATGGTAGATGAGGGCATAATGCTGGGCATAAAATTTCCAGTAAAGGAATTGAAGTTGACAGGGCTAAGGTCGAAGTGATAGCAAAGTGACCACCTCTTACAAATGTGAAAAGAGTTCGTTCATTCTTGGGACATGCTGGGTTTTACAGAAGAATTATTCAAGATTTTTCCATAATTGTTTGAACTCTAACTAATTTTCTTATGAAATATGTGCCATTTGATTTTAATGTTGAGTGTGTGTAGGCTTTTGAAACACTTAAGGCGGCTCTTATTACAAAATCAGTATTAGCAGCACCCAATTGGTCATTACCATTTGAGGCGATGTGCGATGCAAGCAATCATGCTGTAGGTTGTGTGCTAGGGCAGTGAAAGGATAGGAAACTACACGCATTCTATTATACAAGCAGAACATTATCGGGAGCTCAATTGAATTACACAACAACCGAGAAGGAGCTTTTGGCAGTGATTTTTGCATGCGAGAAATTTAGATCATACCTCCTTAGAGTAAAAGCAATAATCTTTTCGGATCATACAACATTGAGGTATTTGTTTAACAAGAAAGATACAAAGCCAAGATTAATTTGTTGGGTGTTGTTACTACAGGAATTTGACATTGAAATTAAGGATAACAAGGGAGTTGAAAATGTGGTGGTGAATCACTTATCCCGAATCGAACAAGAGAATAATACGAACAATTAGCCAATTCAAGAAGAATTTCCAGATGAGTAGACTTTCCTTATTCAGCGGTTGGAAACCCTTTAGTATGCCGATATAGTAAATTATGTTATAAATGGTATCATCCCTTTCGACTTGTCTTATCAACAATGGAAGAAATTCTTTGTAGAACTTAAACATTACCATTGGGAAGAACCGTATTTATTTTGAACATATGCTGATGGATTAATTCAGAGATGTGTTCTAGAAAGTGAGATGCTTTCTGTGGTAACTCATTGTCATGATTTGCTTTATGTAGGGCATTATGGGGCCAACAGAACTTCGAGTATAATCTTGTAATGCAGATTTTATTGGCCAACTTTGAACCAAGATGTGAGGGATTTTATACAAAGATGTGATAGATGTCAGTGAACGGGCAACATTTCGAAAAGAGATGAGATGCCACAATCAAGTCTATTGGACGTTGAGATATTCGATGTATGGGACATCGATTTCATGGGATCGTTTCCCGCATCTTATGGAAACAAATACATATTGGTGGGAGTAGACTATGTCTCCAAATAGGCGGAAACCACTGTTAGCTCAAGTAATGATGGAAGGGTCGTAACAAAGTTCTTGAAAGGGTTATTCATGCGATTTGGAGTTCCACGTGTTTTAATCAGTGATGGTGGCTCTCATTTTTGTAACTCAAGGCTTAAAATTCTGCTTAAACGATATGGTGTGCAATATGGAGTGGCAACACCTATCATCTGCAAACAAATGGGCAAGTGGAAGTTGTCAATAGGGAGCTCTAAAGGATTTTGGAGAAAACGGTGAACAGAGCAAGGAAAGATTGGGTTATAAAGCATGATGATGCCTTGTGGGCATATCGAACAGCTTTCAAGACACCTATTAGAACAACTCCATACAGACTTATTTATGGTAAAGCATGTCATTTGCTTGTGGAACTTCAACAAAAAGCATACTGGGATATCAAAACTCTTAATATGGATAGCAAAGTGGCTGGGACTAAGAGATTACTGCAGTTGCAAGAGTTGGAGGAGTTACGTTTTTATAAGAATGCCAAGTTATTCAAAGAGCGAACTAAGAGATGGCACGACAAGCACATTAAAGATAAGCACTTCAAGGAAGGTGATTTTGTCTTGTTATATAACTCTCGGTTAAGGTTATTGCCAAGCAAGCTACGTTCAAGATGGAGTGGGCCTTTCAAAGTCACCACTGTTTATGGGAATGAAGCTTTGGAACTTGACAATGCACGTGGTGAGAAGTTCAAGGTGATGTAAGCTTTATCTTGGAGGTCATATCCATAGACCTAATGAGGTAATGCCTTTTCAATTTAACCCTTGAAAGAAAGGTTTCGGTCATGCTAAAAGACCTTAAAATTATCATGTGTGTGTGTAGGTTTAAATATAAAAATTTGTTTATTTGTTTGTTTAAGAAGTTGTTTGTAGGAAATAAAACTGGTGCGATCGCGAGTCAGTAAGGTGCGATCGCGAGCTAGCTGGTACGATCGCACCACATTAAGTAACGTCCAAAATTCAAATTGTTCTCGGTTTCCTAAAGAAATTTATGAGTCTTTACTTCCTTTTACGTTTCCTTTGGTTATTTAAACATCATTTTGGGAGTTTTCTTTATTTCTCAAAACCCTAGCCTCCAAAATTTTCTTATTTGAGAGAGAAAGAAGAAGAGAGAGAACCACTACTTCAAAATATCCTTCTAATAAATGACTCATTGAAGAGAATGTCAAGGAAGAAGATGGCAGATGTTGGCCCCTAAATTTTTTATTATTATAAGCATGATGAGACAAATTTTGGGGTCTTGCTAGATTATTTATGCTGGAATTGATTAACATGTTAGTGTGAGTTAGATAATATGACATGGGCTAAGGGTTTTGAACTATTAGAGTAGTGCGAGAGTGTAAGGCTAATTTTGGCAAGTCACTTGAGTTTGAAAACCAAAAGGCACTAAAGTAAGGGCAAAAGGGACTTTATGTAATCATTAATGGTGTAAAAGAGAAGGAAATGGGGTGTCTTACTTTCGGAAGAGAGAGAAAAACGAAATTAAAGAGAGAAAGAAGAGAGGTTTGGGCGGTTGACAAGAAAGAAGAAAGTTGAGTTAGGATTTCATCTTTTCTAAGCCTTCTAGAGAGATTTAGGTGTGGAATAAGAAGGGAAAAAGATATAGGAAGATAAGAGCTTTCTTTTGAACCAAACATTTCTTCATTTGGTGAAGATTTAAGGTAAGTTGTTTTTAAGCCTTTGGATTTTTGGAAAGGTTTTGGTTTCAAGAGCTTAGTAAATTTATGGGTATAGTATTGTAGGATCAATTTTATGCTTTCGATCCTTTAGGTTTTTCAATTTAAATTCTATTGATTTTAAGATTTTTGTCAATGTTGAAGAAAATCAAGAAGGGCAAGAGGAGTAAGAGGAGAGACATTTTTGAACAAACCATAATCAAGGACTTCAAGGTGGGTTACATTTTTATGAGTTAGTAATAAGCCATTAATACTACTTTCAAAAAATGAAAATAAATGAGTTTCAACTACTTTTAGTTGTGCATTCATTGTTCTTGGGTACTTTGAAAATGTGCTGCATAGTATGTAACATGAAAGTGATTTTTTTTAAAGGGTATCAAGCTTAAGAAAACAAGTTTATGAAATATGCCCTTGTGGGCAATATGTTTGACAAGTTAGGAAATACATATTATGTGGGTTTGTGGTGATCCCCTAAGTTAAGTCGAGTGCACTTTGACAAAAAAGGCTTCTTCCGCCTGCCCGCTAGTGGCATGGAGCTCCTTCATGGACTCCTATAAGTTCACGGCTATGCAAGACCATTATGTGAAAATGCGTAGTACGTTCTGTTTTGGATCCACCCGAACCAATTTTGATGTGCCATTGTGTTCGTGATATGTTGAATTAGTGATGTACTCATGTTGTTAATTTATGTGAGTTTTAAAATGAAAATAGTTTTTGCAATGATTTTGCTTGTTACCGATTGTAAAATTATTACCCACAGGCTTCAAGCTCACCCCTACTTTCCTCCCCATATGCAAATGAAGAGCAAGAGATTGAATAGTCAAGGGCCAAGGGCATCACTCCACTTTTGAATTGTTCTATTTTAAGCTACTCTTGAAACCAAGGCTTTAGTTGCATTTTGAGTAGTTCATTGTACAAGTATCTTTTGTATATGAAATTTTTGAAACATTGATATTTTGGGGCTTGAAATGCCCGTTAAAGCTTTGTAAAAACTACGATCTTTTGATACTTTTGGTATATGATTTTGTTCTCTTCCATGATTCGTAAGGTTTTATAAGGGGGAGGGAGTTCGCGTACTGACTTCAGGGAAATTTATGGGTTGATCTGGGCTAATATAGGCAAATTTTTCTTCTAAAAAGTTGTAGATCTTTCTTTTATCTTTCCAATGGTATATAGTATGAAAATTTTGGACATCTGAGCTGAACGTTATGCCCTTTTTATTGTTCCATCTTAGTTTTGCTTCCGTCTCAAAATGACATCATCATTGTCTTAGTATGACGTCAGCATCATCTCAGTTTTGTTCCATCTTAGTTTTTCTTCCATCTCAAAATGACGTCATCATCATCTTAGTATGACGTCAGTACCGTCTTAGTTTGACCGTCTCAGTTACTGTTCAATTCTTATCGTCTCAGTTACTATTCATCGTCATCTTCTGTTCCATTTTCTACCCTTCAGACGATGGAATTGGTCTTTAAGTCTTCATGAAAGTTGTAGATCTTGAAGTCCTCTTTCAAAACATATAAAGAACACCCTAATCCGGTATCTGTAGGGAACGTTATGGCAATTTTTCCAACCTTGTATCGTCTGATGACGTCACATCGTCTCAAAAATGACGTCATATCATCTGTTCCATTTTTTACCCTTCAGACGATGGAATTGGTCTTTGAGTATCTTCCTGAAAGTTGTAGATCTTGAAGTCCTCTTTCAAACCATATAAAGAACACCTTAATCCAATATCTATAGGGAAAGTTATGGCAGTTTTCCCAACCTTGTATTGTCTGATGACGTCATATCGTCTGTTCCATTTTCTACCCTTCAGAAGATGGAATTGGTCTTTGAGGTCTTCATGAGAGTTGTAGATCTTGAATTCCTCTTCAAACCATACAAAGAAAAACTTAATCACATACCTGTAGGGAAAGTTATGGTAATTTTCCCAACCTTGTATCGTCTGATGATGTCATATCGTCTCAAAAATGACGTCATTTTGTTTGTTCCATTTTCTGACCTCTACACGATAGAATCTATCTTCAAGTTATTCATGAGAGTTCTATATCGTGAAGTCCTCTTTTTAAAAAGCTAAAAATGAATTCGATCTGAAATTTGTAGCAAAAGTTATGGCATTTGTCCCAAGATAGGTACAAGTTGATTGATGGTATAAACATGTTCAATTCTTTCGGGTTTAACTTCCCCATCTGACCCCCAAAGGAAGTGATTCTTGAAGCAACAGATTACTAACTTCTTGTACTATCTCTCCATCAAAATTTGTGTCTTTTAGAGTGTTTTTGAGAAAGTTGCATTAGAATAAGTGAGAGGTCGGTTGGGAGAGCATGCTTGGGGTATGATCACGTTTTAGCTCATTAAGTATATCTTAAGATGTAAACTCCAACTGAGATGATTCTTGTTTCAACGCAAATTAAAGACTTAGAGCTACGATTTCTTTGATGAGGTCAAGTTGAGATTTTTGTGTTTGACTGAAGTGGGCACACCACCTTTGGGAAATGTTGGTTATGACCTTACAGGGTAATAAGCTCAAGGTTTAGGACTCCGAATGTTGAGCTCCGGAAATGGGGTTCCAACAGCAGCAACCAAGTCTAAAAGGAGGGGTAAGGTTGTTCGACAGTTAATTTCAGATGTTTCGGCATAATATTCTGCCCCTTTTCCAATATTCTCTCATAAGGAAGGAAAGAAGTACCTAAAGGTGAAAGCAAAAAGAATAATTGTACCAAGGTACTTTGATTGGGAGAGGGTGACATAGCTAGGTCTAACGGATAATCTTTTAGTTATGGTTGAGCGATTAAGATGGCAGCGTTTGATTATGGGAGAATGGGAGATCTATGAGGAGTTGGTACACGAATGTTACACCACAATGTTGGTGGAAGGGGATAAATTTACAAAATTGAAGTTTAGGCTGTGCAGACAAGAGTGGGAGATGGATTCCTTAATGTTGGAACATTTACTTGGGATGCCACAACAGGGTTCAATTAAAGTAGCTAGCGAATTTTGCTTGAGGGATTTCTAAAGAACAATTACACAAGGTTCATCGGCCTATTATGTTTATAACAACCCAAATTTGCTCATTCTAGATGCCTCATTGATTCTTCTACACAAATTCATGGCGGTATCAATTTTCAGCAAAGTGGAGAGTGACAAGGTCTCAAGCCAAGAGTTATATACATTGTGGTGCACTTCTAATAACACGCCCTATTATACCTCCTTCCACTGGTTGAAGGAGTTTGCGCAGATGGCACGATCATCAAGCACCAAATTAGGATTGGGGTATATATTGACCACATTAGCTCAATCAGTAGGCCTCGACCTCACGATGTTGAAATGCATTTTGATAGAAGTTTTTGACCAAAGATACTTGCATGTCTGTAGCCTGATGAGCTTTATGGGATGAAGCTTACGACCTTATCATGAGAGAGAAGCTGTCAAACATAGAGGAACAAGGGAGTCAGCCTCTAGCGAAGAAGAAGAAGAAAGCAACGACCCACAACAAGAAGAAGTACAATCTGGAGTTCTTGTTGATGATGTTGCTACAGTTCTAGAGATGCTTAAACATTGGCAAGATGCTACCACGGCAAATAGAAACAGGTTAGAAAAAATTGAAACAACAATGGTGGATATTCAAAGGCAGCAGTGATACCAAGCAAAGAAATTGAAGAAATTATTCGTTGCGTCTAATGTGGAGGTACCATCACCTACACCTTCGCCACCAGGTTCTCCTGTTCCCTAAAAGCCCTACTTAATTCTCTTTTTATGTACTTGTACATTGGTTTTGTATGCGATGCTTTATGTTTTATTGTTTTTTGTTCTGTTATGTGTTTATGACTAGGGTAGTAACATACTAGGATTCTTGAACTTAGCTTGACAGACTTTTAACATCATATATGCCTTTTAGTTATTAAAAATGCATGAACACATCTAAAGATCATTTGAGGATAGTGCGCATACTGGAACAGTTTTGGTACTTTTAGTAGCATTATTTGTATTAAGTTCTTTGCTTAATAATTATGACTGTTGTTATTTACCTGAAGTTTAACTAAAGGATAAGAAAATTTGCATGAAAGATAAGAAAAAAACCTCCAAATTTTTGCTCCGCTATGCTGAGGGTGCCCAAAACTGACCTTGGACACATGAGTAGTGCTAGTAGCCACTTGATGATGAAAGTGAAGTAGGTTTTATGTATCTGAGTATGCTCCTCATTTGCATTTAATTGAAAAACTTTTCATCTCAAGCAAGGTTATTCAAGTTGTGCTGGAAATTCAGTTTCTTCATATCAAATATGTTTAGAAGAGAATTTATTCTAATAATGAAGTTACGGGAGTTATTTACTGCTCTTATATGCATACTATTCACAATCTGATTTAAGGAAACTTCATCTGCGTTCATGGTAATTTAGGGGTTGGTAGGATGTTAACAATCATGTCAAGTTAGGCAAAGTTTCTTTGGTATCAAGCTATTTGGGTCATTGGTTTTGATTTATTTTCTTTTTTCATATTGTGTGCTTGGGGACAAGCACAAGTATAGTGGTGAGTATTGATGTGAGTTTAATTACTTGTTGAGTGCTAATGTTTTTAGATATGTTTTTGGTACTTTTAGTTCTTGGTTTAGTAGTTTAATTTAGTTTTTTAGGCAACTTTGATGTTTTGTTAAGTGTGAAGCGACAGGGAAGCAAGATAAGAAAAGTTGGTGAATGAAACAAGGAAAGAGGTGCTTGGTGCAATCGTGAGGAATAATGGTACAAGCGCAACCGAAGCTGTGGATTTAAGGAAAAACAAGGTGTGATCACGAGAATGTCTGGTACGATCGCACTCGGGACTTTTGGCCAGGAGCTAGGCTATTTGCACACTGGTGCGATCTCGAGGATCTTGGTGCAATCGTACTTCGTAATTTCAAGGATACTTCCGTCATTTCATCATGTTTTTAAATGAATGTTGGACGATTAGAAGAAGTCTACAACGTGCAAGAACGTTGAGAGGAGTTGGTACAATCCATTAGAGGTGGAGAGTCTGGAGGAAATTAATGAATTCTTTTATAAAAAGAGGTAGGAGAAGAAGGAAGAACGAGGAAGAGGAATTAGGAGTTTTGTGAAGCTTGTAATCTAGAGGCTTACAAACATTTGCTTTCATCTTTCAGTTTATTTTCAGTTTGCTTATGATATGTGTTTTCTAGTTTCATTATTTCAAAGATTGTTTCACCCTTAAGGTGAATCTTGTTTTCTAACTTCTGCTATGAATGGTTTGTTGTTCTTATGAATAGTTCATATTAGAAATTAATGAGATTTGAGTTCTTCTTTAAAATCATACAAATACATCTTGCATGCTAAGAGATTAGTGTCGAAGTTTTATTCCTCAAAGGATGTGCAGTTCACCTTTGTTTTATTTATATTTGAATTGAGGAATTTGCATTGTGATAAAACAAAGTAGGTAATTCAAACTTGAGAAAGAAGAATTACTTCCAAAGAAACTTGGGGTAGCAGAATAATAGGATTCATATTTACTTTAGCAGGAGTTGATAACAATTTTTGGAACTTTAATCTTGTGATTTTGTAATAGCATTTCCTCTTCTTAAAACTTAGTTTCATTGCTGAAAGTTTAAACGCAATTAATTTATTTATATCACTTTTAATTTCTAAACCTTTTCATTATTAACTTAAACAATCTGGAAAGAATTGATTGGTGATTAGTATAAATCCTCGTGGGAACAATAACCGTATTATAATAACCCGTACCCTTACGGTCAGGGTCCGAATGCGTTTTATTTTATAACTCATCAACTGCAGTTAAGTGTATATTGAAGTATCTTCGTAGGACGAAAAACTTAATGCTTGTTTACTCTAAAAGTAACCTTATTCCGACAAGATATACAGATTATGATTCCATTCAGATGTTGATTCAAAGAAATCAACTTCTGGTTTTATATTTGTTTTAGGAGGTGGAGCCATAGTCTGGAGGAGTGTCAAGCAATCTTATGTTGCTAATTCAACTATGGAGGCTAAGTATGTTGCTGCTTGTGAAGTAGCAAAAGAAGCAGTCTAGCTTTGCAACTTCCTAAATGATTGGAGGTAGTTCCTAAGGCAGAAAAAGCCATTACACTTTATTGTGATAATAGTGGGGCAGTGGCTAATTCTAAAGAACCTAGGAACCATAAAGTTGCCAAACACCTTAAAAGAAAGTATCATCTCATAAGGGAGATAATACAACGTAGTGAGGTGAATGTGGTAAAGATTCCCACAAAGCAAAACCTTGTTGATCCATTTACAAAGACGCTATCTCAAAAGAGTTTTGAGGGTCACCTAGCAGGGATAGGAATGAGGGATATGTCAAACTTGCTTTAGGGCAAGTAAGAGATTGTTGGAGATATGTAAATATAGTGCCCTAGAAAGCAAGCGTATTTACATATAACTTAATCTTCTTCCATTTACTTTTTGTAATTAAAATATTTATTATTAATGAAACAAAAGAGTTTGGTTTTATTTATATAAGCACTATATAACTAATCATAAGGTACCAAGATTCTTTTGTAAGTAATATACATATACATGAATATGTATGGGAAACATGTATATTATTATAATCTAAAATGATTGATTCACAGTTGAATAATCAAGTTGGTCGTTTGATTATAGTTTAGACTGTAATGTTGCAATTTATCTCTGTGCAAGTAGAGGAGTTTACTTCAAGGGAATGATGAGTTTCATATCATGATAGTAGTTGACTATCGATAATGGCACTATTAAATGAA
>JANVCL010022541.1:0-10447 GCA_026546855.1 Erythroxylum incrassatum
GTATTATGATTTTCTTTGCAAAAGTTGGGCTCCGAAAGCGATGTCCAACATAAGTGGTATCAGAGCAAGAGTTGGGTTCCGGAAACAGTACCCAACGTTTTGTGGTATCAAAGCCAAAAAGATAAACCGATGATGTTCAAGAAATTTCATAAGATTAAGCTCACGTTCATGATCCGAAGTTGGGCTCTGGAAACTGGTCCCAACAATAATGAAGTACATAAGTATCCCTTCCAAAAGTTAAATAATCTCACAGACCTTTCATCAAACAGTTATTAAACTTTCCTCAAAGAATCATTGTGGGAAAAAATGTCAACCCATATACAACCAACACAGAAACATAATTGACCATCTTCTAAACACAAACACAAACAAAAACCAATACAGAATAAGAAGGAAACAAAACTCGTATAATCCCAAAAGGTTGTAGAAAAACATAGCATAACAAAAGGAGGGTTCTTGAAAACAGAAAAGAAAAATAATAACTTTAATATCCTAGTTCGATTATTGTACTGTGTAATGTGTTGTACATGCATTTTATAGAGTATGTTCTATTTATGGTATACTAGAGTAATTTAAACATTTAAATGTATTATTGAGGTTATAACGGAGAGAAATTTTCGATCAATTTCAGAACTATTTCTGGGATATCTGTAAAATTTTCGAAAACTTCGAAAAGCTACAGAATGAGTTCAAACAAACTTTAAAGGCCTCAAAATATACTTTGAGGATTTAGGTGACACTTTTGAATGAAATACGAATGATTTCTGGATGAATAGTTAATCTAGGTGAATAGTATTTTTGGATGAATAGTGAATCCATTTGAATAGTAATTTTGGAGACCTATCCTCGAAAATTTAAAACATGCCTAGAATAGTTATTAGAGTTTAATGATACTGAAATGGTACGAAAATAACTCATATCGGATGAATTTTGGGAGTTCCGAAAATTTAGGATTAGAAATTCCCTTTATGGAAAATAATTGGTATTGAGGATTTTAAACCCATTTGAATTTTTTTAAGCATCCAATCAATAAGAATCGGCCGTAATTAGACTATTTCATGGTCAATTTGAAAATAAGATAGTTGTGGAATGTTTTCGGGATTTAATTCGGTTAGTTGGTCAATTAAATGCATTAAAGGAAAATTTGGTCATTTTATACTAATTAAGAGCAATTTGGTCTTTTACATGATATTAGTGGATTGATGAATCATTATAGATGACCAATGAGATAATGACATCTGTGTGATGAGTCATTAGTAATGAAAAATGGGAAGGTGACATGTGTAATCCATTCAATGAGTATAAAAAGCAAAACTTGCTTCATTCTTTTAACAAAAACATGAGAGTGATGAGAGAGTAACCGTGAGACCAAAAAGAAAGGGAAAAGAAGAGAAGCCAAGGGTGAACATCAGCCAAGGAGAGAGGAAGAAGAGTGTAGTCATTTTTTATGGAATTTAATGGTGATTTGGGGGAATCTTGAAGTATTCATCAAATACCTAAAACATTGAAGGAAAAGTGATAAGTTTCCTAGCTTAAATTTATAATTTTAATGGGTTTTCTTGAGTGAGATGAATGTGTTTAAGATCAATATTTTCTTGGTATTATTGTGATGTTTCTTTGTATGGAATTAGTTGAATATGACAAGAGAGGAACGTGTAGTGGAATTTTGTCTTAGGTTAATTTGAATCAGTCACATTGTTTTGGCCATAAATCGGCTTGCAGACCTTAAAATTGTTTGATTTAAACTGTAGATAAATCTTAAGACATAGAAATAAAATTATCTAGAAGAAACCTAAACCTAATTCTGGATGAGTAATATTGGAAATTGGGGTTAAAAATGGTAACTAGTTATTGTCCCCTGTGTTGAAGTAGCTTGTGATATTTGGTACATGTTTCATGATTTTGAAGTTAAAATGGCATGATTTTTATTATATGGAAACTAGAGACATAGGGAAACAAATGTTTAGAAGATCTCAAAACCTAATTTAAATGTTTGCTATGTGAAAATTAAGGAGCAAGTGGAGGTATGGATTTTGGACTTGGGTCATAACTGTGACTCGTCATGCATGATTGTGATGTGGTGAATTAAATTTGGTGAGATTGTGTTTCGAAGAAATTGGTAAGTTAGAATGGGTGAAATATGGTATTTAAGTGACTTTTGAAGTTAGATTTGGAAACGGAAAACAATAAGTTAGCTTATGGAAGTAATCAGAAATACGATTAATATATATGTTACACGATTAAATACTAATATCGAATTGCATTAAAATGAATTATACTTTTAATGTCTTATTTTCAAATTTGGAAATAAATGCCTAAGTGAAATGCATTTTGTGTAGGTAAAGGAGAGGAATCAAACTTGTGAGTGTGCTTGACGGTAAGTTTGCGAAGTTGTGAGTGTATTTTAATTATTTTATATGACTAAATTCTTTGAAAAGAATTGAAGACATGTGAGTGTACTTTAAATTGTGTTTATGCAAATGATTTTCATTTGATCATGAAATGAATATTCAGGTTTGATTTTTATGCGAATGATATTTTACAAGTGAATATTGCTAGCGTAAGATTATGCTTTAGCAATATATAAGTTTTAACTTGAAAGTTAAATTTTATATGATTGGGAGTTACATTGAACTAATTTAGTTATGAATCCTCCCATACTTGGTTTAGAAAATAAGGTGAGTCCTAAATGTAAGAGTTGCTTTTGCCTATGGTACACCGTTAGGTTTTATATATGTTATTATATTGATGTATTTATGGCGGTTAACCTATTACGGGTAAGCAGTGTAGAATCAGCTTTGTAAATAGTGGTTAACCAGTCATGGGTAAGTGATGTAGAACTAAATCTGTGACTTGTTACGGGTAAGCGATGCAAAACCAACTTCGTAACTACCGGTCTATAGTTGTTAACCTGTTACAGGTAAACAATCCATAACCAGCTTCGTAAATAGTAGTTAACTAGTAGTAGGTAAGCAATGTAGAACCAGTTTCGTGACTTTATTCCTAGTGTACCGTATGGTAAAGAAACTAGTGGTGGGCTACGCTGAGTAAGTAAAATCATGAAAATAGTAATACTGCCATTATTTATGTTAAAAGTGATTTGAGAGGTACCGTATAGTACCAAATCTAGTGATTGGCTTATTTTTAGTATAAAAGTTTTCAAAAAACTTATTGCCACCACCATTTATTGTTAAGAAAAAAGGAAAATGGAAACTTGTGTATTATGAGTTTAAAGTCAAAAATCATTTTGGAATAGTATTTCAGAAAAATTGAAATTTGTGTTTTACGAAATGTTATGTTATTACCAAATTTGATGATGTATGAATAAATTGTTATGGCAAAAGCTTTACTCTGAGGTTTATGATTGTATGAGAATATTGCAATTATGTTGTTATGAAAAGGTCAAGTTTTTTATAAACTGATTACACTTACTGAGTTTGTTTAGCTCATTCTTATTTTTATATTTGTACATAAACCACCCTAGGTATGCGTACATGTGCTGCAGTAATTGGGACTTCACCTCAAGATTAATTGTATCATTAGGTGTTGCTGTGTCTGTGTTATTTTTTGTTATGCATGTGATATGTTTTAAATTATTTTGGAAAGGGTCTAAAAGTGTGATCTTGTAAATATTTGTGGGATTGTAAATATCTTTTATTTAATGAACTACGAGCGCTTCAATCATCAATAACGTTTTAAAAATGTTTTGAATCATCTGTTTGTGATTGCTTATGTCATGGACTTGAGTTCCGATTCTAGAAGTTGAGTTGCTATATGAAATACTATAAGTGTTTTAAAATTTTTTATGTAGGTTTTTGAAATTCGGGAATCTTAGAAAAGCAGTTGTTATATTGTCAAAATTTTTAATAAAACATTTTGAGAAAAAAAGTTCCCACTATTTTCCGCACTTTTAAAAGTTAAAGTATAAAAGGTTTTTAATAGTTGAACGGCTTGGCTTTGCGGGATCCTTTAGTTGAGTTAGATATCGATTGGAGGGATATCGTGGGGTCATCGAAGAGGGCTCCACTCAGGTTCGGAAAGGGGAACTTCAAGAAGGGTCCTTTCAGTATCAACACAGGACACGATGCTCGTTCGACAGTAACGACCACAAAGGAGATGATCCTTCTTTGAAATCATGACAACTAACACGAAAACAAAGAGAGCTTTGTTTCTATGTTTATAATAACCTAGTATAAAACAACATCGTTTGTTATTAAACAAAACGACATCATTTATTGTTAATCAAAATGACATCATTTTTTATTAATTCAAAAGAAATATACCATAAGCTGACGATTCAAATAATCGTCACCAAATGGTAACCCATTACCATTTGGCTTGACCTTTGATGACGAAATTATATAGAATATATAAATTTTTTATAACAATACCAAATTTATATACAATAAATACAGAATTATGATTAAGTAGACTAATCTATTACATAAGTAGGATATGAGAAAATTTATGTATTATCTATTCATTCATAAATCATTATACTACTTACTATTATTATCTATACATTTATATAACATTATATTAATTACCATATATAATAATAATTAATGCAATTTAATTAAAAATAATTTCAATATAGTAAAAAATAGAAATCAACATTAAATATTAATATCATATTCTTAAAAATCAAATTTAATATTATTCACAATGATTGTAAGTCTAAAAATAAATTTAGTTAAAATCAATGTCATTTCTTCCTTTTTATAAAACTAAAAACACAAAATTAATTTATATTACATTAATTTATACTTTTTATTAATATCTTTTTCAATATATTATTTGAAAATTTATTTGTTGTCACAAAAATCTATTTATTATATATTGTTATTTTTGGTGCATATTTATTATATACTATTTATATAAATGATGTATTAAAAAGTTTGTTATATTACAAATTATCATAAATAAGAAAAGAATTGGCGATGCTATTATTGTCAATTTAGCGGCGATTACACCAGATTGTCCTAAAACGTGTCAAAGTTGAATAATGATGACATTGTTGTGCGGTTTCGGCTTCAACGTTTTAAAATCAAATGAAAACATCGTCGTTTGTTTTAAGAAGAAACAACGTCGTTGCGGCCCTTCAGGTTAAACGTTTTTAGTCAAAGAAAAACGATGTCATTTTCCTTTAAACTTAAACCTTTGAGCCGAAGCCCCCTCACCCTCCCTTGCTCTTTTTCGTCATTTTCTTCCTTAATTACTCTCGCCATTCCTCTTCTTCCTTAATTGTCATCGTTGGTCTTCTTCAGCTATTCTCCTATCGTCTTTCATCTCCAATTAATCATCCTTTGAGGTTTGTCGACCATGCTTTGCTCTAAGGTTTATTTTTTCTGAGAGAAATTTTGTTGTTAAATGGTTATATGTTCGTCGATTTTGTTAAGTATTTTTTCCACTGTGGTTGGTTAATTTTTGGTTTCAATGTGTTTATTTTGCTGAATAATGGAAAAATACAGTGGTTTTGTTATTAGTTAGGGATGAATTGAGTTTGCCTATGAATTGTTCGATGAAATATCTATTAGGGATATATAGAAATATAATGACATCTTCACTTGGCAGAATGTAGGGGATCAATATGTAGGTCACTTAGAGGGCTTATTTCCATTCACTTTATTAAAATTTCATGTCATCTCTTTCATCCTCATTTGTTTAAATGAAATTGGCATTTTCATAGAAATTAAACTTATCATATAAAATCAAATAACATATTTTGAAAATTGAAGATCTGTAGCTCCAAGAATATTTTATGTTCGCACCTAATGGGGTACCAGAAAACTTCAAAAATTAGAAAGATTGTCTATTATTAGAAACCTTAGTAACTAGTCACTTGAATTGTTAATTCACTAGCTCTTAATGTCTTACTTCCCACTTTTAGCCTTTTTGTACTACTTTTTTGTAGTATCAATAATTTATTAATGTCTACCCCTTTGAACTTCACTACCTACTTCATATTTGAACCAGTTCATACCATTTTTCAATTAATCATCTTATTTAGATCCATCAAAAGTTGAGAAATTTATTGGTGCTAAGTATATAAAAACAAGAATTCATCCTTCCCTTTACTATCTTTCCATTAAAACATTTCTGAACCTTCAACATTATTGTAAAAAAAGAACTTATTCAACATCTAGCCCAAAACCTTAGGACTATATGTTAGTATTATGTTACAAGACATGAAAATAGTAACAAATACAAAGTACTATATAAAATTTTTTATTATGAATTTAGGTGAACTTGATTGCTATATTACTCCACATACTTTCTCAACCTTCCTACCTAGAAACTACTTTCTTATATCTTATCATTCAAGTCTCATTTAAGCATTGCTAATTGTATGATCAACCTAGATGAATATTTAATTTTGATTTGTGTGATACACCTTTTGGTTTAAGGTTCTTCATTTCTTCTAATAGGTTAATTGATTAGAACCAAGGCCAATTTCATAACATATCCACTAACTCTCGTCATTCGTCGTCCGTCATCTCTGATTATCTGTCCATCTAAGTAAATCATCAAAATTTTGTTTAATTTTTATCTTCTACTTGAATAGAGAATAATTTTTGTGAATGGAAGGAGATCTTGGATTTTGTATGTGAACTTACAGTGATTAATCCAAAAGTATTAACATTAGAAATTCACGTATAATTATGGATGATCTGACGCATAATAAACCCCTAGGATGGTATATAGGCTAGAAACCCATGATATAACTGCCATGAGGCTTATAAGTGAAATGTTCCACGAACCTAGGAGTCACAACAAGAAGACCCTTTCTTGATTCATGTCATGTAACAATGCCAAATATCATAGTGTTTGTTTGAATTCAAACTTGGTTTATGAACTTGTAGTGATTAATTGAGAAGTATTAACATTAGAAATTCATGTATAATTATGGATGATTTGAGGCATAATAAACCCCTAAAATGGTATATAGGTTGGAAACTCATGATGTAACTCCCATTAGGCTTATCGGTGAAATATTCCACGAGCCTAAGAGTCACAGTAAGAAGACCCATTCTCGATTCATGTGATGTAACAATGCCACATACCATAGTGTTTTTTTGAATTCAAACTTGGTTTATGAACTTGTAGTGATTAATCGAGAAGTATTTACATTAGACATTCATGTATAACTGTGGATGATATAAGGCATAATAAACCCCTAAAATGGTATATAGGCTGAAAACTCATGATGCAACTCCCATGAGGCTTATCGGTGAAGTATTCCAAGAGTGTAGGAGTTATAATAAGAAGACTCTTTCTCGATTCATATGGTGTAAAAATGCCACGTACTGTAATGTTTGTTTAAATTCAAACTTAGTTATGAACTTATAGTGATTAATTTACTTTTAATTATAGTGATTAATTTAATTTTAATTATATAGCTAAATGGAAAAATGTTGGATGTCTCATCAGAATGGAAGTTGAATGTTGTATTCATTGTCTATACATAGATTGCTTAAATGTCAACATTCAAAGTCAATATGTGATATATAATCACTTGACAATCTGAGGCATAGGTAAAGAAAGCCATGGAGAATGTTCAGAAGAAAGTTGTAGTAGAAGTGTTGATACAGGTGTTGAAGATAGTAACAATAATGATGCAGAAGATTGTGATATTAATGACGATGGTGATGATGGGATTGGTGAGATGTTAGAGGATTATATGAATTATATGGAGGTTATGAATAAAAATAGTTTGCCCAATATAATTGGTAGTATTGTAGAAGATAATTTTGGAAAATTATTGAAAGTTGCTTAAGAAGAATTATAAACAGGGTGAGAAGTTTTGGGAAGTTATTGAACGTTGCTAAAAAAAATTATATCCAAGCTGTTGAAATTCTCACAGCTATCTTTTGTTGTCAAGTTGTTGCATTTGAACGTTTATAATAAATGGAGTAACAAGTCTTTAGACATGTTAATTGACTTGCTCAATGATGCATTACCTGTTGGACGCAAATTGCCAAAATCTTACTATGAAGCAAAGAAATTGTTAAGGGACATAGGATTAGGATATATATATCAATACATGCCTGTAAGTATGATTGTGCTATATTTTGGAAAGACAGTAAAGATCTTAAAGAGTGTCCCATTTATGGAACATCAAGGTGGCGACTGGATGATGGGAAAAGGAAAAACATATTGCATAAAATCTTGAGATACTTCCCTATTAGAGCTTGACTACAAAGGTTTGTTATATCCATAAAAACAGGCATATATATGAGGTGGCTAAAAGAGATCGCATTTATGATAACATTATGCATCATCTAATAAACTTAATGGTATGGAAAGACATTTTTTGGAAAGATACAGAAGATTTCCTAATGTTAGACTTGGTTTAGCCTCAGATGGATTTAATCCATTTGGTAATATGAGTATTTTTTATAGCATGTGGCCGATAATTTTAGTGCCATACAATCTACCTCTATGGAAGTGTATGAAGGAGCCTTTTATGTTATTGTCTTTACTTATTCCTGGACCAACTACACCTGGTACGGATATTAATGTAAGCATGCAACCACTAATTGATGACTTGAACCATCTCTGGGAGGTTGGATTAGAAACTTATGATGTTGTTAAAGGTGAAACATTTAGAAAGCATGTGGCTATTTTGTGGACTATAAATGATTTTCCAACATATGGGAATTTATTTGGATGGAGTACTAAAGGGTATATGGTCTGTCCTGTGTGTAACCGTCAAACTCATTCAATGGGGTTACAAAATAAATATGTTATACAGGAGATCATCGTTACTTGGAACATGGGCATAGATGGAGGAGAAGCAAATTGTTTAATGGAAAAGTAGAATTGGGTAAAGCTCCTTTACACTTGTTTGATCATGATACGGTTTACCAACTATCAAATTTTGGTGACATTACACCTAGTAAACACCCAAGTAATAGAAAGTGAAAGCGAAGTGTTATTGAGCTCAATTGGAGTTAAAAAAAAGACAATTTTCAATTTGTCACATTGGAGGGAATTGCTATTAAGGTCTAATCTTGATGTGATGCATATTGAAAAAGATATTTGTGAGAATATTTTAGGAACTTTGATGGGAATTGATGGCAAAACAAGAGACACAATTATGTCTAGATTAGACTTGGAAGACATGAATATAAGAAAAGATTTGCATTTAAAAAGAAGAGATTACGGGTCATACATCATTCAACCTGCTTGTATTAACATGTCAAAAAAGGAGAAACAAACTTCTTGTCAATTTCTTAAATTAGTGAAGTGATGGGTATGCATCTAATATAGCCCAATGTGTCAATGTTAAAAGGGGAAAAGTTTCAGAATTGAAAAGCCATGATTTCCATATACTTCTACTATGATTAATTCTTGTCAGAATATATGGGTGTTTGTTGAAGGGCTAATACCCTTAATGCCAGCTATGGTCCACCCTATAGCTATAGTGTGGTCTTTAAGTACTCAAATGAGCTTTTCCTCTTAAAGCTCAGTTAAGTTCTTTGCTACAATTATCGTAGATGTTTCTCCTTTCCCCAAAAATACATATTTCAAGTGGTCCGATAATTGCTTTAGTTTAATTATAGGTCCCTGCACAACCGAAGGTAGAGATTTCGTATGAGCTGTTGGCAGTTCAATATTTGGAAATACATACCTTTTTGGCATTGGTTGCAGTGATTACAATGCTAGCATGATTTCTTCCATATCATCTGTAATGAATAAGTTAGAATTTTACAAAGTGTTTTCCTGTAAACTCATGGAAAGAATGATTTCTAACTCATCTTTGCTTTCCATATCAAAAACTTCTTGAGACAAGCAATCAATGACATCAATTGATAAAACAAAATGAACATCACTAGGTACCTCATAGCTTCAAAAATATTAAAGTGAACAATTTCACCATCAAACTTCATAGTTAACGTTCCTGCATCCACGTCAATCTTTATCATTGATGTCTTCAAAAATGGTCGACCCAAAGGATTATTGCAAAATTTGATGAAAGTTCTCCCTCCATGTTCAATACATAAAAGTCAGCTGGGAGAACCAATTCGTTAACCTACACTAAAACATCCTCTACAACTCCTTTAAGATAAACTTTAGATCTATCATTGAATTGAATTATAACACATGTTTCTTTCAAAGATCCAAATTCAATAAAGTGTAAATGGAAAATGGAAACATTGCCTTTTCAAATCTAGTATCACCTATTTTCTAGGGAATTGAAAATGTACCTGGATCCTTACACTTTGGGGGAAGCTTTCTTTGAATAATTGCGGATACATTTCTCCCACACTTACTTGCTCGTCTCCTCTCAGTTTCCTTTTAAACGTGCATAAGTCCTTGAGAAATTTGGCATATTGAGGACTTGCTTTATAGCATCAATTAGATGTATTGTTGGGAAATATTCAGCTGAATATTTCCTAAGATATTATTGACTCCTAAAAGGCAATAGTATCAGATCAGATAA
>JANVCL010022647.1:0-10439 GCA_026546855.1 Erythroxylum incrassatum
TCTTTCAAGAATTACAACCATGTCTTATACCTACAATAATCAATAAATAACATAAAATACTTGCTTTTTTCCAAGTGCAATAGGTAAAAGATCATAAATATTAGCATGCACACGTTGAAGTGGCTTTGAAGCTCTTGAAAGTGATTCCTATAGAAAGGATTTTTTTTTCATATTACATAATTGATTATAATGATTAATAAGAGGTAACCCATGCACCATCTCTTTCTTAGAAAAGACTTAATTCCCCAAAATTTAGGTGACCCATTCAAAGATGCTAAAGTCAACTGGATTTGTTGTATAATCTTTTAATCATTGCACATAATCAACTTGTATTTTGAGAGAGAACATTCTATTTTTAGGCAGTTTCACCTTGGTGATCAACTTGCTTTTGTTACCTCCTACTACAAGAGCTTTATTCCTCATCTTTACCTTATATACAAAAGTTTTCCCAAACTTAAAAATATTAGATTTCAGAAGTGAAACATAATAAACTTGAGAGATAAATTGACAAGACCCATTCTTTTTCTGAATAAAATGCTACTTCTACCTTTGATAATAACCTTTATATTGTATAGAAAGGAAGTATTACCTATAAAAGATTCATTAAATGATAAAAATAAATTCTTTTGCTACTCCTCCCTTTAATAATAACTTTTATATTGTATAGAAAGGAAATATTACCAGCAAAAGACTCATTAAGTGATAAAATAAATTCTTTTTGTAAGTCATATAATTGCTTACACCTATGTTTAAAAGCTATGTTTCTTCATCATTTTATCCATCAGCATCTCCATTGCATATTAATAACTAAGTTGACTCTTCATTTCCCTCCTTTTATATTATAAGCCTGCTCTTCCTTACTATATGCGATTGTAAATTTGCTATTTAATGGACAAATTTATCACAATTGTGACATTGTACATAAGCTCTTACACTTTTTTTAATTCCAGTTGCTTTTGTCACTTCCTCTCACAGGCTGATTCTATTTTACAATTTTATATTTATTTGAATTTTTGTTGAACATCCTCTTCCACACCCCTCAATAATTTCCACATCTTTTATTATAAAATTTACCTCTTCCCCTTGCCTTTTGAAATTATTCTTTGCTATTATTTTTTGTTGTCATTTTCTTTTAAGTTTAGCTTTGAAGAAGAACTTATGTTTGTAACTCCTTCTTATACATGTTATCTTCATAAGCTTGTAAAGAACCAATGAGTTGATCAACCAAAATAGAATCTAAATCTTTTGATTCCTTAATAGTTGCAATAATATAACTAAATTTTAAATCAAGTGATTAGAGCATTTTAAGTCATTTGAACATCTTCTAGTTTCTTATTATATCTTTATAATTGATTGGCAACTGTTAACATTCTAGTGAAATAATTTGACATTAACTCATAATTTCTCAATTTTAATTTTTCAAAAATTTCCCTTAAAGTTTGAAGATGAAAATTTATTACCTTATTGATTCCTTTGAAAGAATTTTGTAAGATCACCTATACTTGGTTCGTAATTGATGCTTTTGGAACCTTTTTAAACATAGTTTTGTCCAAGCACATATTAATTAATGCTAATGCTTGCTGATCTTTTCTTTAGCTTTTTTACAATGCTTTTTTCTTTACTTGAGTAAATTTTTTTTCATCTTTAGGCTACCCTACACCTTTTTTTTTTAATCAATCGCCCATGTGTTTTTTGCTCCTAGAAAGGCTTTCTTTTGGATATACTAGTTATTATAGATTTATTTAGCTAGTTTTTAAAATTAGAAAGAGAATATGGCTCCATTCATCGAATTTTCTTTTGAGTATATGTATAACTTTGGTATCATTTAATTGGTCATAGAAGAAGAGGAAAATCTTGAAACTTGGCTTAGTTAGTTCATCTTCGTATGAAGTAAAAAGGCTATATATAGCTATAGATACATAATTGTATGACTCTTTAAATACTTATACATTAATCACAAAACAACTTTTCAAAAGCGTAACTAGTAAAATTAAACTTAAAGAAGAAGAGGAAAATCCTAAAATTTGGAATAGTTAATTCATCTTCATATGAAGTAATAAGGCTCTATATAGCTATAGATACATAATTGTATGACTCTTTAAATACTTATACATTAAACACAAACAACTTTTCAAAAGAGTAACTAGTAAAAATTAAACTCAAAGAACCCAAAAGACTTAATAATTTTTTTAAATTATTAACATCATCATCATCAACAACAATAATCCAATAAAAATTGCTAAATGTTGGATCTGGGGAGGTTCAGTGTACGTAGCCTTACCCTTAATTAGTAAAGAGATTGTTTCATAATGACCTTTTAAATTGTTAACACTTAATTTAATTTTAAGTCTTAACATAAAATCCCTCCTAATGGAGTAAAAGAACTTTTGCCTTATCAATTTGAAGTTTGAACATCTCTCTTCTATTATATGGCTGCACTTTCTTGTTTGATTTTCATTTACTATTAACCAGGAATCTTTATTTTAGGTTAGTCAAATGCTAGATGCTCTGCCATGTTTTACTGATATTATAAAATTTAATCTATTTAATCTTGTTATATTTCTTTCTTCAAGTGTCTTCATGTTAATAAAAATGGTGAGAGAATACAAAACATGAGACTTCCTTGTTTTTTTTAAGTACCTTTAGTGTAACAACCCTTGGGTTCAATTCCTAATAACTCCCCAAGAGACCTTGCATTAGTTGTGCAAGGGTACCCCTACTAATCAATATACACATATGTACGTCTAAATATGTTTACACACACTAAACCAAAAACAAAGTTAATATGAGTTATACCTTATAGTCTTAAAAGGTGTTTGTTAAATTTTCACAAAACGTATCCATCATAAAAATTTAATAGAATGTTAGGACACTTTATTTACTCTTTCTAGCTCAAAAGGAAGAATGAGGATGATGTGAAAGTATTTATAAAAAATTGAACATTTAAATGTATTTTTATTAAATCAAGTATTTGAATAACTAGGATTTCTTGACATTTTAAAATATGCTAGATTTGATTAAAAATTGCATTTTTAATACTAGTGTTTATACCAAAATATAGTTCAAACCTAGCATTTTAAAGCGTTTAGAAATTATAAATCATAATAATCGAACAACGTTGGTGAAGCTTCTTATTTTGTTTGGAATACGAAACTATGCCACTACTTTAACATAAAATTCTTTAGGTGTTTGTTTACTCTTCAGCATACTCCTAGCCATATTTAGAGCACTTCTATTCTTTCTCTCCGCAATACCATTTTGTTTAGGTGATCTTAGTAATGTTAAACACTTGCAAATACCATGATAATCACAAAAATAACTAAACTAATTAGAAGTGAATTCACTACATCAATTAGTTCTTAATTCTTTTATTAGATATCCAATTTCTTTTTCTACCAACAATTTAAATTTTCAAAAGTTTTTAAGGCTTTAGATTTCTCTTTCAAGAATTACAACCATGTCTTATACCTACAATAATCAATAAATAACATAAAATACTTGCTTTTTTCCAAGTGAAATAGATAAAAGATTATAGATATTAGCATGCACAAGTTGAAGTGGCTTTGAAGCTCTTAAAAGTTATTTCTTTAGAAAGGAAATTTTTATTTTTTTTTCATATTACATAATTGATTATAATGATTAATAAGAGGTAGCCCATGCACCATCTCTTCCTTAGAAAAGACTTAATTCTCTAAAATTTAGGTGACACATTCAAAGATGCTAAAGTCAACTGGATTTGTTGTATAATCTTTTAATCACTGCACATAATTAGCTTGTATTTTGAGAGAGAACATTATATTTTTAGGCACTTTCACCTTGGTGATCAACTTTCTTTTGTCACCTCTTAATACAAGAGCTCTATTCTTCATCTTTACCTTAAATACAGAAATTTTCCCAAACTTAAAAATATTAGATTTCATGAGTGAAACATAATAAACTTGAGAGATAAATTGACAAGACCCATTATTTTTCTAAATAAAATGCTACTTCTCCCTTTGATAATAACCTTTATATTTATAGAAAGGAAATATTACCTACAAAAGATTCATCAAATGATAAAAATAAATTATTTTGCTACTCCTCCCTTTAATAATAAATTTGATATTGTATAGAAAGGAAATATTACCTACAAAAGACTCATTAAGTGATAAAATAAATTCTTTTTGTAAGCCATATAATTGCTTGCATCTGTGTTTAAAAACTATGTTTCTTGATCTTTTTCTCCATCAACATCTCCATTGCATGTTAATAACTAAGTTGACTCTTCATTTTCCCTCCTTTTATATTGTAAGTCTGCTCTTCCTTACTATATGCGATTGTAAATTTGCTATTTAATGGACAAAGTTATCACA
Source organism: Erythroxylum incrassatum (assembly GCA_026546855.1). Lineage (NCBI taxonomy): Eukaryota > Viridiplantae > Streptophyta > Magnoliopsida > Malpighiales > Erythroxylaceae > Erythroxylum > Erythroxylum incrassatum. Next base: position 4,353 of record JANVCL010022647.1, read on the forward strand.
ATTGTGACATTGTACATAAGCTCTTACACTTTTTTTTTAAAATATCAGTTGCTTTTTTCACTTCCTCTCACAGGCTGATTCTATTTTACAATTTTATATTTATTTGAATTTTTTGTGGACATCCTCTTCCACACCCTTAATAATTTCCATGTCTTTTATTATAATGTTTCCTCTTCCTCTTGCTTTTTGAAATTATTCTTTGCTATTATTTTTTGTTGTCATTTTCTTTTAAGTTTAGCTTTGAAGAAGAACTTATGTTTGTAACTCCTTCTTATACATGTTATCTTCATAAGCTTGTAAAGAACCAATGAGTTGATCAACCAAAATAGAATCTAAATCTTTTGATTCCTTAATAGTTGCAATAATGTAACTAAATTTTAAATCAACTGATTAGAGCATTTTAAATCATTTGAACATCTTCTAGTTTCTTACTATATCTTTGTAATTGATTGGCAACTGTTAACATTCTAGTGAAATAATTTGACATTAACTTATAATTTCTCAATTTTAAGTTTTCAAAATTTTCCCTAAAAGTTTGAAGATGAAAATTTATTACCTTATTGATTCCTTTGAAAGAATTTGTAAGATCACTTGTACTTGGTTCGTAATTGATGCTTTTGAAACCTTTTTAAACGTAGTTTCATCCAAGCACATATTAATTAATGTCAATGCATGTTGATCTTTTCTTTTGCTTTTCACAACACTTTTTTTCTTTACTTGGTAAAAAATCCTTCATCTTATGCTACTCTACACTTTTTTTTAATCAATCTCCCATGTGTTTTTTTGCTCCTAGAAAGGCTTTCTTTTGGATATACTAGTTATTATAGATTTATTTAGCGATTTTTAAAGGAATATGGCTCTATTCATTACATTTTCTTTTGAGTATGTGTATAACTTTGGTATCATTTAATTGGTCATAAAAGAAGTGGAAAATCCTAAAACTTGGAATAGTTAGCTCATCTTCGTATGAAGTAATAAGGCTATATATAGATACAGAATTGTATGACTCTTTAAATATTTATACATTAAACACAAAACAACTTTTCAAAAGCGTAACTTGTAAACATTAAACTCAAAGAACCCAAAAGACTCAATAATTGTTTTTAAATTATTAACAACTTCATCATCATCAACAACAACAATCTAGTAAAAATCGCTAAATGTTGGATTTGGGGAGGTTTAGTATGTGTAGCCTTACCCCTAACTAGTAAAGAGGCTGTTTTAAAATAACCTTTTAAATTGTTAATACTTAATTTAATTTCAAGTCTTAACATAAAATCCCTTTTAATGAAGTAAAAGAACTTTTGCCTAATATTTGTTAGCAGTTTGAAGTTTGAACATCTCTCTTCTATTATATGGCTGCACTTTCTTGTTTGATTTTCAGTTACTATTATCCAAGAACCTTTATTTTAGGTTAGTCAAATGCTAGATGCTCTGCCATGTTTTACTGATATTAGAAACTTTAATCTATTTAATCTTGTTATATTTCTTTCTTCATTTGTCTTCACGTTAATAAAAGTGGTGAGGGAATACAAAACACGAGACTTTTTTTAAGCACCTTTAGTCTAAGAACCCTTGGGTTCAATTCCTAATAACTCCCTAAGATACCTTGCATTATTTGTGCAAGGGTACCCCCACTAATTAGTATACACATATGTACGTCTAAGCATGTATTGTAATGTCGAACTTTCTAAGCCCTTTGGTGTTGTATTGTATTTGGAGATACTACTGTATATTAATATATACATGGTTGTATATGAGTTCAAAGATGTATTTAAGCCATTTTGGTGTATATGTAAATGATTTATAATGTTATATGCCCTTCCATCGGTAATGCGGAATCTTGGAGATCTTCGACATATGAGTTTTTAAGTGGATAAAACTGAGTCCATTAGATGGATATGACCATGGTGGTTAAATTAAATGTGTTCTAATGCCTTAGAGGTGATTAGACATGATTTATAGACTTATTGGACACTTAGAAAGCTTAATTAGAAATGTTGATGTATATAAGGGCTTATTTGCTCAAAAAGTTCATAAGCCTTAGGAATTGAGTCTGGGTTTCTAAATTCTTTGGTCAAAAATTTGAGTCTTGGATCGTTAAGATGACGTCCTTAACGGTCGGATGATTTTGACCTCAATTAGATTACTTGTCGACATTCTTTGGGATGTTTGGGATATCGGATAAGCTAGGCTTAATTCGATATATTTTATTAAACAATGTCTTTCTCTTTGATTTCATAGAGATAGCATTCCCCCATTTATTTGATCAATTTTTTAAGGGGGAGAGTTGTAATATCCTACCTCCTAAATTTGTTAAGAGATTAAAATGTTAGATTGAGTCAGATGAGTTATTTTAGAAGATATTGCAAGGCAGTGTATACACTCATTTGACATGTTCTGAGGTAGGAAAGGTTTTTACTAATCAAGATATAATTGTGTATTGATTTTTTCATGAATTTTGTTTTGATGGATTTTAATTGGTGAATTGGGAATAAGTGAAAACGACTCAGTTAAATGGATGACATGTAGCTTCAGTATAATTATGACAAGTGGCTCTTTTAAGTTTGTGACAAATGGCACTTTAGAATTGTGACATGTGTAGCTTTACAAATGGTGAAAAGTGTAGCCTTACAATTAGTGACATTGTTAAGTCAAAATGAATTTACGAATAATAAGTTTTGATGACAAGCAAACGAAATGAAAAGCAGAGGATAGCTAAGAAAAGCAGACTGAAGATAGTTAAGAAAAAGCAGACGATAGCTAAGCGAAAAGCAGACGGAAGATAACTAAGAAAAAGAAGACAATAGCTAAGCAAAAAGCAGACGGAAGATAACTAAGAAAAAGCAGATGATAGCTGAGCAAAAGCAGACGGAAGCAAAAGCAGACGGAAGCGAAAGTGGAACGGAAGCATCAGCTTGAGTTAGTTACAAGACTCAACTGAATAACCGTTTCTTTAAAGAATCAAGAAGCAGTTATCAAGAAGCAGTTGGAGACGGAGACTATAAATAAGAGGTCGAAGTTGAAGATTGGTAGCATACATATACGTATACACAGATACAGATATTGAGATTATCAAAAAGTCTGGCAATTATTGTGAAGAATTTCTGTGCGAAAATACTGAGCGTTATTCTGTTATTGTAACAAGTTCAAAACACTGATAGTGATACAGATAGCCTGAAGAGGCTAAGAGTAAAAGAATACTCATTGTATTGAGACCTGAAGAGGCTCGGAGAAAAAGAATACTTGTAAAGCTTTGAGAGATAGTGAAATCTCAGATAGGCATCTGAGGACTGGACGTAGCCCACGGTTTGGGGTGAACCAGTATAAAAATTACTGCGTCAAACTCTCTCAACTCTCTCTTACTCTTTACATTGTGATTTTCAATATTACTTCCATACACAAGTTTTAGAAAATCATTTACAAACGTGTAAACATCAGTTCTGTAAGACAAACTAGCTTTTGTTAATAAAAAGAAGTTTTGAAAAGGGGTTAACGAAAAAGTTTACCACAATTCAACCCCCTTCTTGTGCGTCTATATATATCATTATTGTTTACTATATTAACGTGTGATTCACTTCAATTAATTGATGCAAGGAAAATAAATGGGGAGGTTTTTTGGTTTTCACACAATTAAGAAAATGAAAGTAAAGGTAAAATATCAAAAATAAATTAAAACAAATAATAAAAAATGAGAAAAGTGTTAAGTATAAGTAAGGTTCGGTCTAGGGTCAATCTTAGCCTAAGCACAATCAAGCATATTTCTTCATTCTAAAGTCTTTATAATTCTTTTCGGACTATTGATCTGAGACTAATAGATAGCTCTACAAATCTCAGTTTTTCCTTAAGTTGTAATTAATCAAGATATGATCATTAATTAAATCTAACTACCGAATAATCTAGGATACGATCTCTAGATTCAATTTGGCAGTCACATTATGAATTAGAAAACGATCAACAAAAGCAGTAACCTCACACGCTCGAGTTATTTAACCTCAGTCATGTTGTTCCTAATGATTAATGATCGTAAGATGCTACTCACAAATATTAAAAGCAACGATTACGAATTACAATCAATATTTTAGCAATAGGTTCGAAGTTAAATGATCAAAATAATATATCAAGATCATTAATTACAAAACTATCAAAATCAATACCAACAACATAACAATCCGAAGATAAATCGCAACTTTAAAATGACAGAAATAGCTTAACCATAACTTGGCGTCGATATCCCCGTTGAACTAGTGTCGGGATGTTAGCCTGCCATCTTCATTTTTATGCTCCAAAAATAGGTCATATATGTCATGTAATACTAATGCTCATGGTGCTAGCAACTCCAATGTCTCATAACTTGGCGTCGATATCCTCGTTGAACTAGTGTTGGGATGTTAGCCGGCCATCTTCATTTTTATGCTCCAAAAATAGGTCATATATGTCATGTAATACTAATGCTCACGGTGCCAGCAACTCCAATGTCTCTTGCACTGTAGCGTCCACTATTCTTTGTTCTCCAGCTAACAACTGCACTCCTATCTATTTTCTGCACTGCCCACTGCTTTGCTTTTGTGCTCTGCTTTAATGTGTATCCTCATGTCTGCGCCCACACTGTAGCTATAGCTCTTCGATTTTTGTCTCTTGCGTCGGTACTGTTCCTGTGACAAGATAAATAAACTTTCAGCATTTAAAACCCTCCTCGTGCGTTATGTTTGCGTCACTACTCCCATTCATTCTGCTTATTGTATTCATTAAAAGAAAATAAAAATTTTAAAGTTCATTAAAAACCCTCTCGCGCCTTGTCTTATGCCTCCTCACGCATAGCTCACTGCAGCGTTTATTTTAAATGCTGCGCAACGTAGCGTTAGCGCATGTGTTGCTAAAATTTCCCTTCTTTTTTTAAAGCTTTTCAATTTGCTTTGAAACTCTTGTCTTTTTGGTCTCAAATATATATCATTATATCTAACATAATAATCAACACAAATTAAAGACAAATTAAACATTTTATCTTAAAAATAGGATTGAAATCACATGTAAATACCTAAGAAAATATAAGAAAATTCAATCCTATCAAATACCCCCAAACTTGGCCTTTGACATCCTCGGGCAAATCGTCAAAATCAAAATCACAATTCATAACCTACTTTCCACATTTCTTAAGAATAGATAGCCATAAGTAAAAGTGAATGACTTTCAAAACCTAAGAAAAAACTCAACATTCAAAGCTTTTACTCATGATCTATCTACATTCAATATCTTCAAAAACTGAGCAATCTAATGGTAGACTCGAAAAATGTTTTTAACTAAAATATATCAAAAGGTAAACCATTCATGATCATGACAATCCACAACTTTGCACATCATTTCATTTCTCCACCACTAATGTTCACATGCAAAATCATGAATCAAAGGAATTTCTAAGATTGTAATGTTGGCCAAGGTAAGGTGAGATATATTTGGGTTAAGTAGCATGAAAGTCATCAAAGCTAGTGAAACAAAAGTAACACTCAATCAAAAACTAGGTACCGTCAGTTATAACGAATGCAACCTTTACATTTCACAATCACATTCAGCTCTCACACACAATCCACATGAAGTCTATACCAATTTGAAGGAATCACTCATATAATTGTTTGCCAATGAAATCACAATAGTGAAAACCTTCCAAGTCAACCTCTACCACATATTCAACATGCTCAAATAACGTATCCATTACAACTCTAGGAAGATGCATAAACCATAAATAACTTTACAACACATATGCAATTCTTCCTTCATAAATTTATTGTAAACAATTTCTTTCCTTTTTTTTCTTTTTTCCTTTTTCTTTTCTTTTTGCTTTTTTTATTTTCTTTGTTTTCTTTGACAAAAAACTACATCAAAATGGGAATTTCGATGATAAGACAAAATAATATCCCAACATTATAACCAATCCTCACATATGTACACCCCCACACTTAGAATTTTACACATCCATAAACTCAACAGTCACAAATGTTCCACTAGCTTTATGACTTGGGTGGGACATTTGGTTAAGTTTAAAAGCATAAAATGTGGTTTATACAAAAAGAAAGGCTAAAGCTCAAAAGG
>JANVCL010022799.1:0-10434 GCA_026546855.1 Erythroxylum incrassatum
TCTATGTCTAATGAGAGCATTATATGATAAAAGGATTGAATTACACAAAAACTCATGCACTAGAAGCTTAATCAAAATCAATTTGGCATTCCTAAAGATTTGGGTGTCATGATGTGTTGTTTGACATCAATCTTAGTCTATGGATATAAAATATTTAATTTGAGAATTAAAGATAAATTAAAGGAGTTTAATTTATTTAATCCTAAATATGATTTAAGGTTAAAATTTATCATTTATAATATATTTGAGAACCTAATAAATCGTTGGACATGATTGTAAAGTTTGAGAAACTTTATGATAAAATATAAGATATTTAATGACTAAGAATCAATATGAGATATTAGATCTTATTACAACATAATTAGTATCTAATTATAATTATATTGTGATTCTACTTAATTAAGTTTGATTGAAATTAGAATTAATTTTAGTTAAATTACTAATATATCTAAAGCTTATTATAAATAGGCTTAAGTTTTAATAGAGCTAGCACTCCTTGCCTAACTCTCTCTGTAATAGTTTTAGAGTTCTCTCAACATATTTTGTGAATGAATATCATTAAAGGCTAGACACTTGTGCAGCTACAGTAGTTGAGATGGACCGATTTCGAAGCTGATTCAAAGGATATGATAATAAAAGGATCAAGTTTTGAAATAAGGTAAGAATTGGGATTTAAGCTTTATTGTGATTTATATGTTTATCATTTTTATAAAATTTTAATGATCTTAGCTTTCGAGAAATTAAATACAATTTTTTTTGTAATTATTTTACCACATACAAGGGGCACCCGTTTTCTCAGTAGTGATATTAGAGTCATCTTTAATTATATGATTTGATTAAATTGTTTGATTGTTGTTGATCATTAATTATGAAATTGAAATTATAAACCTTAAAAATTAGATCGAGATTTGATTAATATTAATTTGAAAAGTTCAAATCAAATTTTTTTGAAATCCTAAATTCAGAATTGAAATTACAATAAGATTGTAATTAGAAATCCAAAAGCCAAACTTGAAATGTTAAGAGTTAACATACACGTATAATCTATAAACCTAAAAATTGTTCTTAAATAAGAACCATAAAGTGAGAAACCTAGAAGTCCTGAGACCCAATCTTGAAAACCAATTTGCTAAAAATAAGATTGATTTTTAGAGATTGAATGAAGCATGCCTTTATTACGATTGCTTACTCTTGATCAGAGTAAGGAGATGCTTTTGAGCTTCTGGATTTAAGCGTCTCTTGTTGAAGGCAAGAAGCTGCCTTCACTAGTGACGTGACTCTGTGGACAACAACAATGGTAGCTGGTCGTCGAATGGCAACGTGGGGATGTTGCTAGAGGCTGCAAGTGAGTTTTCGTGTAATGTGTGACAAAAGGAGGTAGTATTTGAATCTATATTGGTGGGGTTGGGGAAGGTTACACCATAAGCTGCAACGTCAAAGGAACGAGGACTGTAGAAGAATGGCAACGATGGCTAGGCGAAGATGGGTGACCAGACGTGGCACTAGCAAATGATAGCAACGGTTCACCTTGGGTAGCTAGGGTTTCAAAACTTATGGTGCTAGGGTTTTAAGGATGAGGGATGAGGGTATGTTTGAATATGAGATTTAGATTATTCTAGGCCAGGAATAAGGGATTGTTAACCTATAATAAGGATGTTTGACAACATAAATAACTTTAAAGGTATTTGGACACTAGCGTAGGGTTTGTCTTATTTGGTTACAATGTTACCTAAATTAATAATAAGGCTTGTTTGAGGATAGGATTAACGTAATCTTTTTTTTCAAAATTTTAATTTTTTAAAATTAAAAAATTGTGATTGAGATTAATAATTAAATTGATTCCTATTTAAATTTTATATATTTTGTTTCTAAAGTTAAAATTAATTATTTTTATTTAGATTAAAATTATTTAATTAGACTCCTGAAATTAAGAAAAGTGTTTTCTTAGGTAATTAAGAAATTTGTTTCTTAATTCAAGTTTATTTATTTCAATTTGATTGATATAAATTTAATTTAATTTAGAGAATTATTGTTTTATTTATTTAGAAATTATTCTTTATTTATGAATAATAAGTTTGTTGATCTATTAAAAAATATATTTATTTTTCTACTAGTTAGGGGTAAGATTGCATACTATAGAACCTTCCTAGACCTTACATTTCAATAGAACTTTTAGTGGGTGGTTGTTGTATTTCTCTTGATTAAAATTTGAAAAGTGTTTTCATTTATTAATTAAGAAAAATGTGCACTCTTTAATAACTTTCAGCGGGACTTTCAAAAAGTGTTTTCATTTCATTTAATGGCAATAATTATTTTGATCAATAAGTTTTTTATTGAACTTAATATATTTATTGCATTGTTCAAAATAATAATGTACTGGAGAACATTTGAGTCTTTAAGCACCTAAAAGGAGCTAAGGTCTCATCAAAGATTCAAGTATGTGTTTAGGAAGTTATTATGATGATAATTAAGATGAACATTATAATATTTAAACAATTGCTTACTACAGAGAATTTTTTAGAATTCTCTCATTAAGTCAATATCCTAGCAGTAGCATGATTATCATATGGTGACATAGTATAAGATACTTAAACGATTAGTTTAGTGCAAGTGGAGATTGTTGGTTTATGCCCTATAGCCAATTAAATAGTTGTAGTTTAGTGACAAATAATTTAAAGGCATTTGTTAACTTATACACATTTATATGTATATGATAAAGTCCATGATATAATTATACACTGTAAATTAAATTATGATGAGATTATAATTATGAGATTCATATTGAATTTATGTATTATTGCTAACTTATTCCTATTCATTGTTTTATTAAGACTAGACATTAATAGAACATAAAAATACTAGTATACATTATATTTTTTCTTATGAAGGAATAGTTGATCTTATAGACTAAAATATAGAGATACTTAAACAATTGAGTGGTTACTTGTTAGAGAACCAATTCAATGAACTGACCTTATATGAGAAATCCATTTGAAACATTACTTTTATGTCTACGAAATTTCTTATTTGGATGATTGTATAAGTGATCCTTTCACTATAACATACCTTTGGCTACAAAAAAATCATAGCTAAATGTCCCCAAATTGCCATAGTTGAAAACTATAGGTGACGTTTTTTCCATTCATCACTAATAGTTTTTGTCTACGTTTTATTTTCGTAGCAAAAAACTATTAGCAATGTTTCGAGAAATCATCACCAATACCTTTCGGCTAAACCTATTTTTAGCAGGTAAAAAATTTTAGCTACGTTTTAATCTTCCTAAAAAAGAAAATGTTGTTTGAAAATCCTTTATGGATGTGATGGCCGAACGCTGGGGATTGAACCCGCGCACAGTGGATTCACCCATAAATGGTTCCCCCATTCGTTTATGTCCTAATCACTTGGTTGACTATAAACCAACAATAATTCATATGAGGACTCCTTTTCACTACAATTTCATCGCCTGCTTTTGAGCTCTTTCTTTACTAAAAGGACCTAAAAGTATCCTACAACCAGGGTGAGCTACTTAATAGAGTACATGGAATATCTTTACTCTAGCCTTTCAAAAAACGTAGAGAAACATTTGGCTGCGTTTCTGGACAAATGGTTTTAACTATGTTTTATAAAATGTAATCAATTTTTTAATCTATATTTTAACGAAATGTTATAACATGTTGAATTATAATTATTTGTTACATTTTTAATCCATATTATTGTATATAATATTTAGCTTTTTAAAATTTATTATAAAAATTGTACAAAAATAATTGATAATTTGAAACATTGCATATAAAAACTAAAATCTTATTTAAATTTATTCATATGTAAAATTTTAATTACGACTTCAATAATACTTATACACAAAATAATCAATTTAATGTTAATTTACAAAATATAATACAAATCACTCAGCCCCATTACATTGAGAAAAAGTATCAAACTTAAATTATAATACAAACAGAAATTAAAAGAAAAAAGTACAAAAAATGTAATTAATACCATTCACTTCTGGACTAAGTATTTTTATGAGGGTCTTATCATGTTTGGCCGACCTTTTTTATGTATGTTGTAATTCAGTCTTAAGCAATTTGTTTTCCTCTTCAGGATGGTGAATTATATGGATCTTGATAAGGTTGAAACATTTGGCTTAGGGTCATAGTCAAGACTTTTGATAAAACCAAAATGTGTACAAGCACAATACTGCAAATGTTTTCTACATTGACCGCATCGCCTCAGACATTGATTTCTGTAACAATTTCTATATCTTATTCTAAAATTAAAAAACAAAACTAAAATTCAATGCAAATATTATTAGTTAGTACTATATAAATAAATAAACTTAAAATTTAAACAAATTTTTATGCTCACATAATTATTTTTCGCTTCTTCTGACATCCACCTTTGACCTTCCTTATAGTGAGTGACCTTGTATAGTGTGATCCTATCATACTCTTCTCCATATATTTCCTTCTCACTTTATTTTTTTTAAAATACAAGGCATAATAAATAATATAGTGTTTATTGATATAATTATAACTTGTAAACAAAGAACTTACATATTTATTTTGGATGACTGCAAATGATTTAGAGTCTTGATTATGAGTAGTTTTCAATTTTCCTCTATTAACCTTTGCCTTCTTACATTTTTCCTAAATAAAGAAAAAGAAGATAGTCATTAAATCATCTAACAAGATTAAAGTAAGCAAATGTGAAGGGAAAAAAACAAATCTGAACTTTGGGAGAGGTACAATAATCATACAAATTATTCCAATTTTTTAGAGACATTTGTCCCAAAACATGGCTCATTGCCTCTGCAACAGAAAGAAAAGATTTGGGAAACTGATACAACCTATAATTACGATCCTTGGTCCTTTGTTTCAATAATGAAGTCACATAGCTTAAAACATCAGGTTTATCGATATTGATGATTTTTAATTTCATCTGTGAACAATAAGTAAAAGTGTAATTAATCTTAAAATAAGTGAAACAATATTAAATATAGTTAAATAAATTGAAAAATAACCGCAACTTTATCTAAAGCATTTTCAAACAAGTTATCTTCCTTCAAGTCCTTAGTAAGCTTCAGGCAAGGTAATTATATTTTGGCAATAATCCCTAACTCACTTAACAATTTTGTAGATTGGATCTTGTCTAGAGCACGACCTTGTGAAGTATCAGTATGTACTAATAACTTGTTATTTGTTTCAACATTCATTCATTGCAACTCACAATCTTTAGTTATACCTCTACTTTTTTTTGATGTTAATATTGGAACTTGACAACAAATAAATAATGATAAGAATTTGAGTATAGGTCTATTTATAGGTGTTAAGGATTAACAAACCTACAGATCCCACTATACTAGTTGACTTATTATTGTTTAAGGAAGAATGAGATTATTACTGACTTGCTTCATTGGTGGCTGAGGTTGAATGTTGCTGTTGGCCAGGAATTGATTGATCTGGTTGAAATTACAAATCCATTTGTTTAACAATTTCGATACTTGTCACCTTTTTCCCTTTGTTTTTACTAGGTGTCATTATATTGGATATTTATAAAAACAAACATAAATTTTATTAGCATTATAATACATCTAATCATCATTACAAACGTACATTCAATCATTGACATTGACCGCAATTAACATAACTCAATCATCAATAATCCACATTATCATAAGTCAACCATCAATAATCCTTATTAACATAGTCAATCATCAATAATCACATAAACATAACTCAATCATCAATAACACGCATTAACATAACTCAATCATCAACAATCTACAATAACATAACTCAAATTTGACTTGAGATCTCTAAAGTTATCTTGAAAAGGGATTGATATATTTTGATACTATTTATGACCTATTCTAATCGTGGGTAGTTCAGTCGGTAGTCATTGGATGTAATATAAACTACATGGAGGTAATTGAGTGATCAAGATAAGATTCATCATTCTAAAGTAATTATAGAGAAATTTTCATTTTTTTCGACTGTTATTGATCCAGAAAATCCTTGGACAAGGTGGAATGACGCTTTATAAAATAGTTTACAAATGTTATTAATTGAATCAATAGCTAATGATGGAGAAGTAAAATAATTAGACTCAAAATAGAATAGACATTAATTTCATACTTTATATTTAATCAAAATATTATATGATGAAAGGATTGAATTATACAAAAAAATCATGCATGAAAAGGTTAGTAAAAAACTATTTGATATTCCTAAATATTTGGGTGATTATAATGTATTGCTAGACACCATAATCTATGAATATAAATTCTTTAATTAGATAATTAAAAATAAATTAAAGGAGTTTAATTTATCTAATCTTAAATATGATTTAGAGTTATAATTTATATCCACTGCCAATATATTTGGGGATCTAATGGGTCACATATAAAGAATAAGTTGAAGAGAGAAAAGATATTGTAATCAAGTTAGACTTGATTCTAAAGCTTGAAAAACTTTATGATTAAATATGAGATATTTAATAAATAAGGATTAATATGAGATATTGGATGTTATTAAGACATAATTGGTGTTTAATTAGAATTATTTGTAATTTTAATTGAAATTATAATTTAATTTCAATTAAATTACTAAAATGTTCAAAATCTATTATAAATAGGTTTATGATCTAAGGGAGCTAGTACTCCTTGCTTAACCCTCTCTGCAATAGTTTTAGAGTTTTCTTTACTTATTTTGTAGATATCGCTAGAGGTTGGACACTTGTATAACTACAGTGTTTGAGATGGACTAATTTTAGAAACAATTTGAGAGATAAGACAAGAAAAAGGATCAAACTTTGAAATAGATACGAATTAAGATTTACGCTTTATTATAATTTATGTGTTAATAGTTTTATAGAATTTTGGTGATATAGGCTTTCTGAAAACAAAATAAGAAAAAGTTTCGTAATTATTCTACTGTATGTAGGATTAGGTCCCAACCCGATCTTCCAATAGCCATAGCTTATTGATAATTTTTTTTTTATCTCTCTCAAAAGAATTCTATATATCTCTTTCTACTCTATGCTTTCCATCATAGGTCTTTCATATGTGGTAACTTTTCAATTTCTAATATATTCTATATATTTAATTGGATATGTATACATGTAATATTCTAATATATCATTTTTCTAACGTCTGACACTTTGAAAAAGCTTATAAAATTTTACTTTTTAAAGATATTATTAGATTTAAAATCAAATTTTGTGATAGCTGTTACCAGAATACAAAAAAGATGAAGTACGTTATATAATTAATTTCTGCATCAATTAAAAAAGTTTTTCTATAGAAGTTGAGGTATGAAAAGAAATTAGTTTTCTTAAAAAATCAAAACTTACTTATTCCACAACTCGTTTATCATTTTTAAGAAAATGATTTCAATTTTTTAAAAGGATAAAGTTAAAAGGAATTCATTGCAAGACTATAGAAACATTAACTTTTGATCTAACATTTAAAACTCTTTTCATTAAAAATACTCAAAATAGATTAAAAGCTTGTTAAATATTTTAATTAATTATAAAAACCAATTTTGCAATCTCAATGGATAAATTAATTATTTAGAACTTAATTGAATAGAAGAACCAAATGCACAAATATATTTCGTGTGAATGGTATTTAATATATAAATAAATAGTGGAACAGTCACCTAATTCACTAAAATTTATTTAAAAAAACTACTAATTTTTTTTTTTTGGAAGTTGAAGGAACAAATTTAATAGAAGCTTCCCCTAAAGGAGCAATTGTTCAAAACTGTGTACAACATGACTACATCCATTGAAATTTAAAAAACAGAAAGAATGACATAGATGAGCTAAAAACAACCACCACTGGGAGCAAAACCTTAGGCAGCTCCATGCGCATAACGAAGCAACTTAGTCCTAGACTATAAAGAACTCAAGGCCTGTAGCCAGTTTAATCCCTTGAAACTAGAGAACATTCAAATCTTTAGATATCTAAGGAAGTTGTGAGACTTGCCAGTTTGAAGCAAGTTGATGACTCATTTCTTTGAATACATTGCAGACCATAATATGCTTTCTGATCTACACTAAGAGTGTTGTGACAGAATTCGTGAATGTACTGCTTTATATCCTTGAGCACTCTCTTGTTCTCCACCACGCCCCCCACAACCCCCCCAACTTAGCACTAATTTGAAAGCTATCGAGTCCTCTTTATGGGTGAATCTCATTTGCTTAGCCCAAGATAGGAGTTGTGGCTAATTATTTCAAAAACGTTGGATCCTGCAAAGTAAACCAAACGTGTTTCCGGAAAGTATTTGCAAACTGATAGGTTATTAGATGTTATTTGCGGTCTTTATTTAATTGCAAATCATAGTGCAACCAGATAAGGTTATAACAGGTGACTTTCATAGCTGGTTCGCTTAAGATTGCAAGACAGAATTCACATATTTGAGCTATGCTTCATCCATAACATCCTATTCTCTTCCTTCACTCTAGGTCTGTCATTAGGAACTAACTATGCACGTGTAGAAACATGGACAAAAATAAGATTGACCAAATCTAAAGGAAATTAGAAAACAAAATCTGATATGAAAAACCAAATCCATGGTAAGGAAGAAGCCCACGTCCCCAACCTGCAATCCAACACTTGTTTACCTACATATATATTTTTATACGTGTAGCAAACCCTTATGTTTATATATTTGGCTGAATTCCTTCAAGGTTTCTGGATGAATTCCAAGTTGCAACCTAATCATTGGACAGGGAATTTTTGTTTCTTCCCTCGACCAATGGGCATTTATTATTTTTGCAAGATATTTGCATGCAGTTGTCAAAAAGACCAGAAAAAAAAACCAGCATTGATCTCCTAAAGATTAGGAGTGACTATCTTTATAAGGCCCATATGTTTTTACATTTTTTAGTATAGATTCTTGAAAAATAGGGTGACTGAGAATAGAAGGTGCTACCAATTTAAAAGCTACTTTAATAATGTTGCAATTATTTTGAGGGGACCATATAAGGGAACAATGAGCTTATGCGAAATGCATTTGATGCCAAAACCTGCCAATGGGCCTTGAGCTTAACATAAACCAAGTCCCCAATTTCAAATTCTTGGTCTACATGTTGGCAGTCGTAAACTTGCTTCATGCAGTTATGTGCTTCTTGGAGATGGCAATGAAACTCCTTAAGAACAATATCATATTAGGAGCGTGTCTTCAACAACTTGTACTTTAGTCGTCCCTGGAATAAAGTAGGTGGAGGCCTTGAACAGAAAGAAATTGAGATTGAAGAAGTAATCTCATTAAACGAGCTAATGAGCTCAAACAATTATTTATACAGTGAAAGGCAAAACTGACTAAAAGCTAACTGTGGTTTGTGACTAAAAACTAACTATGGTTACAAATAATCTAACTATAGTTAATAATAAATAACTATAGTTTACATCCTCCCCTCAAGATGAAGCTGGTGGAAGTCGAAACAGATTCAACTTGAAAACTAATTTGTGAAATTGAGGAGCAGAGAGGGACTTTGTGAGAAGATTAGCGACTTGAAGATGGGAAGGAACATGCAAAGGCAAAATCAACCCTTTTTGTACTTGTCTCTCACAAGATGACAGTCAATTTCCAAATGTTTCGTACGCTTATGGAAGACTGGATTCTGTGTGACTTAGATAGCAGCTTGGTTGTCACACCAGAGAGGAACAGGTAAAGAATTAGAAACGTGCAAATCATTAAGTAAATAAGTGATCCACTGGACTTCACAAACAGTAGAACCAAGAGCACGATATTCCGCTTCTGCAGATGAACGAGAGACAGTGTTTTGTTTCTTGGATCTCCAAGAAATCAAAGCAGAGCCTAAGAAAATACAATAACCAGAAACAGATTGTCTGGTGTCTCTACACCCAGCCCAATCCGCATCACTGTATGCTTCAAGTTTCAAATTATTCTGAGCTGAGTAAAACAAACTTGTAGCGGGGCAACCCTTCAAATATCGCAATAAATGTAAAGCAACTTGCCAATTAGTATCTCACGGATGTTGAACAAACTGATTGAGTTGATGAACAAAATGAGTAATATCTAGTCATGTGAAGTTTAAGTACAATAATCTGCCCACCAATTGTTGATAAGGAGAGGGATCAACTAACAATGTACCAGAATCGGCTGTTAAAACCATGCCTTTCTACATAAGAGTAACAACAACCTTACAACCCGTTAAACCAACTGTAGAAATAAGATCTAAAATATACTTGCGTTGGCTGATGTAGATACCATTAGGGGATCTCGAAATTTCTAATCTAAGAAAGTGCTTGGCAAAACCAATATCTTTAATTGTGAAGGTAGAATCTAACGAAGATTTCACCTTTGCAATAAGTTCGTCAGAATTGCCCATTATAAGAACATCATCCACATACACAATGAGAGCTAAGAAAATACCTTGAGAGTTATATGTAAACAAACAACT
>JANVCL010022838.1:0-10430 GCA_026546855.1 Erythroxylum incrassatum
ACCTTCACTCAGATCGAGGGAGAGTCATTTCATAAGGCATGGAAATGCTTCAAACTCTTACTTATATAGTGTCCACACCATCATTTTCCACTTCACATGCAGAACCAATTCTTTTATGATGGATTAATCCAACAGTGTCAGTACATAGTAGACAATGCAGCAAGAGGAGTTGTGGGAGAGAAGACGGCTAAAAAAATGTATGAAATCTTCGAAATGCTGGGGGTCAATTCTTAACAAAAAAGCATAAGGGGAAGAAGAGCTAGAGTTCATTAAGTGAGCTCGAATCAAGAACTGGCTATGCAGTTAGCTAAGTTAATAAGGCATGTAAAAATGCTAACTACAAGACTACCCCAAAACATTCCAAATCAAGAGGTATGTGATATTATGGAACTTATGGTCATAGAGCTAATTTTTGTTTGTATTCTTGTGAGCCTTTTGTAGATATGGAAGAACAAGTGAACTCACTCAACAGTTTTCAACTAAGGGGGCTAAATGATCCGTATTCAAACACCCACAACCCTAGTTGGAGAAACACCCCAATTTTTCATGAAAAACCAACAATCCACTAGTACAACCCTAACCATAATACCAAAATTTTCAGAGGTTAAATTATTACTAAGGGCAATCCTCACTTCAAAATACACCAAGCAAGTCTTCTTTGGAGGAAAGCCTGAATGCATTTATTCAGGTCACGACTCAAAATCAAGAAATGGACAATAAGAGGTTCGATTCTTTGGAGGCATATATAAAGAGGATTAAGTACCAAGTAGGGCAACTCGCTACTCAAATGCATAATAATCAGAAGGGAATCAACCCGAGTAAGCCCAAGCAATAACTATTTTGAGAAGTGGTAAGGTGATTGATAAACATATTGAGATCCCTTCTAATCTGTCTGGTGTAAGTAATCAAAGGGAGGATAGCCTCACCAACAAAGAAGGTGAGCAGAATAAAGAAAGAAAAGGGCACAACAACCTTTATGTCACATTCAGAAGGGTGAAAACTAGGGCATGCAACTTACTGCAATGAAGAAACAAGATTGTATAAGGCGACTAATCCTTATACTGATCCCATATCCAAGCTGCTTTAAGGAATCGAAACCCGATAAGCAATTTTCTAATCTATATAATGTTTTTCAAAGTTAAATATTAATCTGCCTTGTTAGGTGCGATCAGGAATATTCCTGGTTATGTAAAATTCTTTAAGGAGCTAAGCACCAAAAAATGGAAGTTTGAGCCAGACGAGAAGGTAATAGTTTCAGAGGTTGTAAGCGTAACGCTTCAACAGTAATTACCCCCAAAATTGAAAAAACTAGGGAGTTTTCTTGTGCAAGTATCAATGGGTAATGGTGATGAGATTAAGGGTATGCTCAACCTTGGGGCGAGTATAAACCTTATGCGTTAATCTATTTATGGGAAATTGGATCTAAGATAGTTAAGACCTACAAACATATGTTTTCAATTAGCTAATAGGTCAATCTGTTATCCAAAAGGAATAATGAAAGATCTTATGCGTCAATTTATTTATGGGAAATTGGATCTAAGATGGTTAAGACCTACAAACATATGTTTTCAATTAGCTAATATGTCAATTTGTTATCCAATGGAAGATGTCTTTAGTGAAGGTTGGAGGATTAATTGTTCCTATAGACTTCGTTGTCCTAGACATAAGGAAGTTAAACAGCAAGGGAAGAAGCACACCATACCCCTAAGAAGGCCTTTTATGGCCACTATCAATACCTGGATTGATGTGAAGAGCCGAAAACTGAGCATGACTGTTTTAGGAGAAGCAATAGAATTTTCAATCGTTAATGTTAAACATATTCTTACTACTACTGTTTCTGAAGAATGTTCTTTAGTTGATCAAATTGATACTGCATATTTTCATTTTGCATTGTAGGAAGAAGAAGACAAGAAGTCAGACATGGTGAAAGAAATTGATAAGTGCTATCAATTTCTAGAGGATGCAACTGTGGGAGAGGTTGGAGAATTTTTTAGGAAAGGTCCAATGAAGAGAAGAAAACAGTGGACTCAATCACTCTGATCGATCCACCTTGAGCATAATGGTTGAGTGTTCCAGCTAAAAGACAGTAAAGAAGCGCTAAATGGGAGGCAAATCATATAATTTCTGTTTATCTTTTAATTAGTTGATTGTTATTCCTTTTTAGTGAAACTCAACATAATATGTTTGCCTTGTGTGCATAAGCCTACTTTTCAATCTCTTCTATTTGTCTTCCTCGTAAATGCTCACCACTCCTCAATGTAGTACGTCATGCTTATTGCCATGCTTCATACCGAATCGACACAGCCACCAACCACACTTTCATATCATATTTCTATTCCTTTTTTTATTTTTACTAATTGTTAGTTTAATGTCTTTTAGTTTTAAAGCTTGTCCTTGTTCATGTTATCTTGTGTCTTAGATCCCTCTTTTACTTTTTTGTATCACTTTAGGAACAATGTGATATTTATGTAGGGGGAGTATTAGTTAAAAACAATTTTAATTTTATGTTGTGTGTTTTTTCCCATTTAATAGTGAGGGATGCAAGTCATGACGTAAACTCAGTTGGAATTAGAAATGCATAATATGTGTTATTGAGTATGCTTGCATGCTTGGAATGATTAACTTGGATTTCTATTAAACACCAAATTCAAGTATTCTTTGTTGAGAGTGTTATTTCATGATTGAGGAACTCTAAAACTTGCTTGCAAATACTAGTTGAGATCATATATTCTTATGCAAATGTTGAAATAATAAAGGCAATTAGGATTTACCCCTTTTTCTTAAAAGTTACCATGATGTTACCTTTAGTGAACCCCCTTTGACCTTAACATAAAACCTTTTCTTTCTTAAACCCAAAATATGAGCCTTGACCTTAATTATTTATCCTCATGTACCCATCATAAGGCAAGTTGAGCATTTGAATCGGTACGATTAGGTTTAAGGAATATTTTTTTTGATCAAGTTATGGGGGAATCATAACATATAGTTGGCTTTTGTGTTAGGAATGGGTACCATTACAATAATTTGCATCTCTCCTTTACATTTTTCTCTTTTAAACTTGATCTTGTTCTAAAAAAAGAAAAATCAAAAAGAAAGAGAAAAAGAAAAAAAGTAAAGTAAAAAAAGAAGAAGAAATATAAATAGAAAAGAAAAGGAAGGAAGATAAGATAACAAAAAATGAAAAGAAAGAGGAGAGACATAAAAAGGGGAGTGATAATATTGTTAACTTGAAAGGAAAAAATTGAGTGTTTTATATTACTTTAAATACTCAATTTATTTTGTGGTTTTAAACTGTGATTTTCCTTTTTCCTACCCATAGCCCAGCCCCATTACAACCAAATAAAGACCTTCAGATTGATGTCTGTGTTTGATATGAGGGGTGGAGATTGGATTACTAAGAAAGCTTATGGTAGATGTCATACATGAAATGAATGATGAGTGAATATATCCTACTGTTGAAAGCTTGAGAGGATGGAGAGTGGACTGAGTATATATCATACTTTTTAGTGGTTCTTTAAATTGAAGTACTTGTGGATTTTGGCTAAATATGCGAAGAATAGTTTGTTCATAGAGTATTATGAGTTTTAAGTTAATAGGTTGTGTTTATTGAAATGATCGTTGATATCTTTGACTATTATTTGGGAAAATTCTTGTTTCTATTGCTCGTTCTTGTAAAGTCTAGTGTTCTTTATTATGCTTGAGGACAAACATAGTTTAAGTGTGGGGGAACTGTTATGTCTAGTTTTTATTGCTTTTAATTGCCCTCATATCTTGATTTTGGTAATTGGATTATTTTGTGAATCTTGCATGAAGGTTGAAGGGAAAGTTGGCGAAAATTTTGCATGAAAAGAAAAAAAATAAAACAAGCAAGTTAGTCACCACTTTTCACGGTGGTGAATTAACTTGTCTCACCACCATGATCAGCCCTTACGGGGGTGATAAACATAGTTTCTCATCCCATGAGTTATCCTTCACACTCACTTTAATCATGATATGTGGCAGCTGCAAGGGTGACGACTCCAAACCCTAAACCTAGAGTCATACTACATATAGAAAGGGAATAGAGGATGGTGGTGGAGGCTAACATTCCAACATTCACTTTGCATACACATGTTTCACACCAAACAAACTTATTCAGAGATAGAGAACAAACAGAGAGAAGAAGGGGAGAAGAGAAGAGAGAATAGAGAGAGTCAAGTGAAGAAGAAGAACAATAGAGAGTTGGAAACAAAGTGAACATCTGATCATCTGGGTGAGAGCCAAGGAGAAGCAGAAGCTGAGAGCTAATGCAGGAAATTTGATAGGGGCAGGAGATCACCGTAACTCCTCATCCAATCCTTATTTGGTTATTTTGTTCTTTATATGTTGCATTGTTTCTTGTTATGACACATTATCCTATTAGCTTAATTGACTGATACTTTCTTATGTTTTGATAGTTCATTTGGTTATTTACTTAGTTTATTACTTAAACACTTCTCTTACACTGATAAAGATGGGATTGAAGTATTTGAATATGATGAATCTTGTAATTTCTATAATGGGTTGATCTCTTTTCCTTGAGAATTAATGTAGTTAGTTTAGTCAAATATGCATAATTGAGGGGCTGTGTTGTTGTCTTATGTTTGCTATAGTTTCTAAACTGAATGGATGTAATAGCATGATCAAACTTTGCATTATTTTAGTATTAAACGAAGGACTAAGAGAAGAAGTTTAATATGGAACAAGAAACTATTGACTCTTAAGTTATGAATTAGAAATATATTAACTTAACTAGATAATTAGCAGTTGCGTTTGATACTTAATTTGGATGATAAACCTGTCGCATACAAATGTTAGATTGTTATGTCAATCAATTTTAGAATCCAATTGATAATTTTACTAAGACAACTATCCAATTATTTCCCCTTAGTCATGCATAAGAGATTAAATTAGTGAAGTAAATTCTCAAAAGTTTCCCACTTCAATTTATCAATCCGTTTTTGCTCTCAGTTAATTCCTTTTACTTTTTATTTTAATTTTGTGATTTTCTTTAAAGCCTTCACTTAACAAATCTGGATATAATGTTTAGGATTGCATCTATTTTTATTTTTGTTGAAGGTTAATTTAAGTGGACCAATTTCACCTCCGTGGGAGATGACCCTAGGTAATCAACTACAGCTACCTTGCATACTTGCGAGTAAGATAGTCTAGTATTTTTAGAACTTATTTTGGGCACATCAACTAGATAAGGGGAAAGGGGGTCACCTTATCCAATTCCCCTAGCATAACTTAAAGACTTTGTGGGAGATCCATTTATAATAATAGTTATTAAAGAAGACTGAATACACATCATGATCCAATTTGTGAATCGAGTTCAGAATTCAAGTGCTTCCAAACAAGATTGTATAAATTGCTAGCTCATTGTGTCAAATGCATTGTATAAGTTAATTTTCCAAATGAAAATTTTGACGTTCCTCTCATAATTTTATTCTTTCAATATCTCCTACATTAGGAGAATATTATCCCCTTTGGACCTTCCAGCTATAAAGGCTCCTTGTGTTGGATTAACAACACCTTCTAAAGGTATTTGAAGCCTATTAGCAAAGAGTTTAGCAACCACTTTGTGTATTGTATTGCAACAGGATATTGTCATGTAATCCACTAAAGAGGAAGGGTTATTTTTCTTTATAATTAGGAAAATATAGGCATGGTTTATTTCCTTCAACATTTTACAAAAGGATAAACATTCTTAGACTACTTTTGTAAACAAACTGCCTATGATCTCCCAAGTTTTTTGAAAAAACCAAGCAATGAACCCATCTAACCAAGGGGCTTTTGAAGGGTGCAATTTAAGCAAAAAATTCTTTGATATCCTGGTTTATAAATGCGGCAATCAATGAATCCTCGATTTCTTAGCTTAAGACCAGTTAAAATGTCTTTTTATATTGTAACCAAGTTGAGAACCCTTTGTTGTCCCATCAACTTTATGAAGAAATCCCTGGTAAGCTTTAATAAAGTGGATTGATTAGAAAATGGATTCCTATTATTATCCCTAAGTTACACAATTTTGTTCATATTCCTTCTTGCTAATAGAGAAACATGGAAGTACTTGGTGTTTGAAACCCCATTTCTTAACTAATTAATTATAGTTTCTATTTCAAAATTGAATTGTGCAAGATGAGGACCTCTTGATGTTTTCTAAGTCTCTATGCTTCTATTTTCCTCAATTGATTATTGTAGGGCTATTTGTAACAATAATCTTAAGCCTCTCGTAGCTTCTGCTTGGTCTCCATAATCTGCCCAATATGAGTGTTAATAAAGGACTTGAGAGCTTGTTTTACCTTCTTTAGTTTTTGCATCAATTGAAATGATTGATAGCCATTTACATTTTGAGGTACCCACTAGTTCTAAAAAACCATCTTGCTCAATCAGTCCATTAAAAAACCTAAAAGGTACTTCAAAAGTCCTTAAAACATTGAGATTTTTAACAAGGATAAAAAAAAGTGATTTGAGAAGGAATTTTCAGCAAAATGAGCAAAGGACTGAGAGTGCAAGTCTAAGCAATCTTGATTAACTAAAGCTCGATGAATTTTTTTCTTTATTAGCATATTTCATTGTTGCTTATTACACCAGGTAAAAAGCCTACCATTGAATCTGAGGTCTGTAAGTTTCACTCTTTAGAACAAATTTAATAATTGCCTCTTTATTACTACATGAAAGCCCCTGCCTCCTTCTAATTCATGATCTAAATGTATGCAATTTAAACCACCGATTAAAAGCCAAGGATTTGAGTTTGTAGCTTCAATGGTTTGGATATTATCCCATAGTATGTCCCTCTGGAATTGGAAGTTTGAAACATGGACCAATATAAGTTTAAAGACTGAGTTCATTCCTTCTAGCTAGCATTTTAGGTGAACAAGCAAATCATATTCTCTTTTTACTTTCACTAAGATTTTATTTGAGTTACAAAACCACAAACTTCTTCCATTGTAATGAGAAGAGTGATTAGAAATAGCTTTCCATTTTGTACCCAAATATTTAGAATCACCTTGCAACTGAGGTGATTTTATTTTTGTTTTAAGAAGCCCAACTATATAAGGCCTCTTCCCCAAGACAATCTCTTTCACCATTGTTTTTTTAAGAGGGTCATCAAACTCTCTAACATTTCATATTAGAATTATTAGGGGGATGTTCCCCTTTGGATTTGTTCTTTCCCTTTCTTCTAGTTGATTTTCTTCTAGAATTGGTAGCTCAATCTTTAATTTCAGCTAGTAATTGTTTCCTAGAATTGTTCTCATTATCAGTATGAGTGTTTTCCATATAGCTAATTTACGCTTCAGGATTTACAAAGATGTTCTCAACTATTGTCAAGTTTATATATAGAACTTCTGTTAATACTTCATTATCACCAACTATATCTGTTATTGTGTCTACTAAGTTAACCTGACTAGCTTCATTAATGTTTTATTGAGTAACTAACCCCATTAGCTCATCATGCTAACCTGTTTTAAAAAATTTCCCAGTTAGTTTCCATCTTTTGCTCAATATGTTTGGTTTCTATAGATAGGTAATAGGAACATCAATTATCTTTACTCCTCCATCATCTCTAAGCTTTAAGAATGGCATATTAACAAGCAAATTAGAGTTTCTTTTTATTTCTATACAAATTTTGCAAAGTAAATTCTCTTCACATTAGCAGTTTGAGAATCCATGCAAATTGTTTTCTAAAGTAAACTAGCAAGGTAACTTATCCCCTCAATTGTCTAAATCTTTAATGGCACATTATGAAAGTTAACCCATATAGGAAATGCATTAATTTTACCTCTATCACATTCTAAACTTGGTTTCCACTTTTGAATGAACATAGGTTGGCTGCATATGTTCCAAGATCCAAGTTCAATTATCTCATTCACTCAACTTTTTATGAAGAGGAATGTACCTTCATCCATCAACATTTCTCTAATCCTTGTCTGCCCCACATTGTAGTTTCCCAAGCATAGACAATATGGAATGTGCCTTTTATTTTAAAAAAACCTCCCAAAGCAGAGGACCATGCAGAGAAGCTTTATAGGAGTATTAACACTCCATCTTTCATGACAATTTGAAAATTCTTGAGCTCGCTTTTGTTATGTTGAAAGTTAAGTTTGTTTTGTCTAAGCTCCTTCAGGTTATGTAGAATTAAACTTGACATTTACTTTGAGTGTCACTATAGATAAAGTTTCACCATACTTTTCCCCTTTTATATTGCTAATAAGTTCTAAGAATTCTTCGAGATATAGGTTTAAGGGTTAGGAAGCCCTTCTTTCTCCATATTTCAGGCCTTCAAGAGGCCCTCTTTTAAGGTGGAACCTATGTTGATGAAAAAAAGGGACATGTGCTTTCTTGATTTTATAATTATTTTACTCAAGATCAATCAACATTCAATACCTTTAAAAATCGAGCAATCTAATGGTAGACTTGGAAAATGTGATTAAACAAGATATGTTCATAGGTACACTCAACACCATTCGTGATCATGTCATTCCACAACTTTACATATCATTTTATTTCTCCACCACTAAGGTTCACATGCAAAATAATAAATCAAAGGACTTTTCAAGGTTCTAATGTGGGCAAAGGTAAGGTGAGATGTATTTGGGCCAAGTAGCAGAAATCCATTAAAGCTAGTGAAAACAAAGTAACACTCAATGAGATATCAAGTGCACAACTCATTATATTTCACAACTCATTTTAGCTCTCACACATAAACCACATGAAGCATAACACAAAAAGTGCTCCATCCAAAACAACATCCACCTCATATGAAATATATTCAAACACCCAATTAGTACAACTTAAGGAGAATAAACTATTAATTCACAACAATTGTATTTCCTCCGTGATACTTTTATTTAAACATTTTTCTTTTTCTTTTCTCCTTTTTCTTTTGCTTCCTTTTTTTATAAACATTAAAAGAAATTGCATTAACATGGGTATTTTAATGATAAGATATAAAATAACAACCTAATATTTAACCAACCTACGTATATGTATACCCTCACACTTAGAATTTCATACATCCACAAACTCAACAATCATAAATGCTCCACTAGCTTTATGGCTTAGGTAGGACATTTGGTTAAGTTTAAAAGCATATAATGTGGTTTATACAAAAAGAAAGATATAAAGCTCAAGGGGGCTTAACAAAGAAAAATCATATAATGGGTAAGCTATTTGGTTAATGTAGTTAGGGAAAATAAAGAATTCCTAATCATCTCCATATTAATGTATGTGATAAAAATTTGGTCTCGAATAGAAAAACAAAACAAAATCAAGATGTACATGTCATGAAGTTTACACGTCAATAAAAGACATTGAGACTGATATAGATGTGTTAGTTTATTAAGGCTCAAAATCTCACTGGCTTTGTCTACCATAAGTCATTACTCTTTAAAAGATAATGCATATTGACCAATCATAAGAGCAAAAGTACATGAAAAACTTGCTATCATATTCTTTATTCAATTCATTCTCTAATCATGACTATATTATCCTAGAAGCAATAAAAAAGAGAAAATGTTTGTCTATTTGTTTTATTCTTTCTCTCATTTTGATTGGAAACTTAAAACAAGCAAGAAATAAACAACTAAAAGCACACATGCATATAAAAATTAAATGCATAAATGTAAAGGAAAAGAAATTTACTTCCCTTGGGTTACCTCCCAATAAGCGCTTTGTTTATTTTCGTTGGCTCGACTTCATACTTCTCCTCAGTGACAAAATTATGATCTTCTGGTGGCACATACTGCTCCTCCACGTGAGGTTCTTCTGGATAGCCCCTTAGTTGATAATCATTCTCATTCAATGTCTTCTTTATCCCTAGACTCTTAATCTTTACTGAGTCTATGCATTCTGGAAAGAACTCGAATGCCTTTTCACATTTTTCTTCTTTGTTTAATTCCTCTAACCTACTAGTTAAAAGTAAAGAGTCATTCTTAACAACAAAATGGAACTCAATATTTACCTCTGAGCTATAAGATATATTCTTTTCTTCTTTGGTATCCTCCTCTACTTCTTCCACACAAGCAATTCCTTGAGTATTTCTCTCATGATTCTCAAGCTCTTCATCACTTTGTACAAGACTGGTGTATGTGTAGCACCCCACTCTCACAAGACACGTGCCCGACATCCGTGGTGATATCCAAGTACGTACCCCACGAGGGTAGCATGCTAGAACGATCACTCAGTCAAAATTCATCACAAAACTTTTGTTTCTTTAAAACAAGGTACATGTAAGCGGAAATTACTAATCAAATTGGCCCATGTCCTTTAAAAACATTTCCATTTACAAGTTACAATTATTACAAACACTAATATTCAATAATAATTTGGGCCCATTTTCAAATACAAAACACTTGAAACCATAAAGTCATTTCATTACCAAATCGTTTACATACACTTTGTACAATTCT
>JANVCL010022903.1:0-10426 GCA_026546855.1 Erythroxylum incrassatum
GTTGTGTAATTGATAAATGTAGCTTAAATGAAAGGAGTTGGTTTGAATGGAGTGATGGAATGTGTCATTGATTGGAAATGATACTATATGACATGTTAGGAGCGTGAATTATTATGGTAAAGTATTGAAAATGAGACTTGAAAGTCATGCACATAAGGTGTTTGATAAAATGCCTAAGTGAACTTGGTTTAAGATTTAAGGATTTTGATGGTGTGCATTGGAAAGAGGCTTTCATGCTTACTTAGAGTGAATTTGAATTGTTTCTTAGAATGACAAGTAAAGGCCTAATATGTTTGGATAAAGATGTGTTTAATTATGTTATGAAATGAGTAAGTTTGGATTAAAGGCATTAAATGCCTTAAAAAATGCAAAAACAGAAGCTAATGTGATTTAAGTTTAAGTAGTAATTTCATTGTATGTCTTTTTATGTGTAAAGGCTCAGGAGCCGTGAATTAGGGAAGTCGTACTGAGGATTGGTGAAGTTAAACGAGAGTATATCTTCTTTTGAGGTGAGTTGGGGAAACCGTATTTCTCAAATAGGATTAGAACATCCTAAGACAAGTATGATGATTGGTATGTGAATTTTGAACCTACGAAACGTGTGGTAGAATTGAATTTCAAATGGATGCTAATCTGTTTAGGTATTTAATAATTGTCATTGTTTTGAACAACTATGCACTCGGAGTACAAAAGATAACTTTTATTGTATTAAATAATGTTTCAACATTGTTTTTGAAACTGATATTTTATTACATATTTTGAAAAATGATATTGTTTTTAACAAACTTGCAAATAAAATGAAATTAATAATGACTTATTTGTTCTAAAACTACATTTTGGAATAACTTTACGTTTGGATTTTAAAAGATGATTTTTATTGCATAAAACAGTGTTTTGTACTTTACAAATGCATAATCGAGTCATGTATGCTGCATGTGTTTGTTCTCTTTTAGCTTAGAGTCATGATAAGGTTTCATTTTATTAGTTGGACTGATAAATAAAGGCATAGTGCCGTACTTGATTTTTGTACTTAATTATAGTATATGACTTTTTTGTGATTGGTGAGGAAACAATTGGCCAATCCTGTGCTGGGTATAACCAATTATGATTAAGCAATGCTCGTACCCTTGACGCTGTACATGAAAGTCAAGTCACTGTATTGACACCTTTCTATGGGATTTGCGGGTGATTCCACACCTAGGGTCTAGTCACTGACGAGGTCATCACCTAGGGTCATGATGCTCTTGTTGACTGTAGTCTGGACTCACCACGGATACAAGTTGAGTCAACACCGAGTATCGGTGGGTGTGCACATTAGTTTGGCTGATTAATGGTGTCACACATGATTGTTTTGGCTTATCCTGATATTGAGTTTCCTATTGAGATTTGACAGATACATATGATGTTTTTATGCTTTTGCGTACTAGAATTGGGGCCTGTGTTCACCGGATGAGTGAACTAATATGGTAGGCCTATATGGTTCCTAACCAGTATACGTTGAGTCGTAAGCTAGGCCTATGTGTTTTCTGAGTATTGTATGTTTATTTTATAAGATTATTGATATCCTCCTGGTGTGTATCGATTTCTATTTGTGATCTATGTTTTTCCTACTCGCTGAGTACCTAGTGTACTCACCCCCTGCCCCGCTTTCCAACCATGCAGGTTAATTTAGTGAGTTTGAAGCTTTGAGTGGATTCTAAGGTCTTTTGGTAGTTTCAGGATATTACCGAACGTGGGTAGTTTTGGCTTTGTACTTTAGTTGCATAGTGGCTCATGAACTGTTTTATTGTTTTACTGTTTTGTTACCTTAGTCATGTTGATATGTTTTATAATTAGAGTATGAGATCCCGCATCGGTTGGAGAGGGTAACGAAGTACGCCTTATAAGGGTACGGATACCTCTCCCTTATAGACGTATTTTTCATGGCCTAATGCACCGGATCCCATAGAAACTTTGAGGTTAAATGTGATTGGGTGAGATTAGTTCTAAGATAGGTGACCTCTTGGAAAGGTCTCAGGAAAAGCAAGATCGTGAGAACTTGACTGGGCCAAGGCTCAAATCGGACAATATCTGTAAGCGGCTGATCTGGGCTGCTATAGGTGGTATCAGAGGTAATACCTAAACTGTTGTGCCAGCTAGGTTGGACCCCAAAAAGGGCAGGGTTCTAAGGGAGGTGGAGAGTATGAGATCCCTCATCGGTTGGAGAGGGGAACGAAGTACGCCTTATAAGGGTACAAATACCTCTCCCTTACATACGTGCTTCCTATGACCTAATGCACCGGATCCTATCGGAACACCGAGGTTAAATGAGCTTGGGTGAGAGTAGTTCTAAAAAGGGTAACCTCTTAGAAAGACCTCGAGAAAAACAAAACTGTGAGGGCTTGGCTAGGCCAAGACCCAAAGCAGATAATAACTTTAAGCGGATGATCTGAACTGTTATAGATTCAAAATTCTACTTCTTCAGATGATTTATTCCCTTATGTCTCTAGTTTACTCTAAATTAAAAATCATCTCATTTGGAATCCTATAGATCCATATATAATTAAAATACCAAAGTATGTTTAGTAAAACAATACTAGGCTCACTATTCCAATCAATTTCCTCACTTTCGTTTAGTCAATATTTTTCAAATCAATTCATAATGATACCAATCTTTCTATAGAGGTAGAAAAATTTCTTATGAAGCTAATGGTTCAAGAATCACCTCATTTGGAGATCGGATGACAAAGTTATGGCCAAAAGAATCAAACAAAGTTTTGTCCTCAATCATGTTGAACCTATCCCGGGACAAATGTATAAGTTTCTCTACAGATGTCAGATTAAGATAGTCTTAGGATGGTTTCAAAGAGAACGTTGAGATCTACAACGTTAGTGAATGCGTCAAAGACATGTTCTGTCATCTTGAGGGTTAAAAATTAGACCCGACGATAGGCCAGATGAAACTAGGTGAAGGGCCAGATGATTTGGGATAATTGGCATAACTTTCTCTATGGATATCAGATTAAGGTCTTACTTAGACAGTTTGAAAGAGGACTACAAGATCTACAACTTTTATGTTGAACCTATCTTGGGACAAATGTATAACTTTCTCTATAGATGTCAGATTAAGATAATCTTAGGACGATTACAAAGAGAATGTTGAGATCTACAACGTTAGTGAATGCCTCAAAGACGTATTCTGTCATCTTGAGGGTTAAAAATTGGACCCGACGATAGGCCAGATGAAACTAGGTGAAGTGCCAGATGATTTGGGATAATTGGCATAACTTTCTCTATGGATATTGGATTAAGGTGTTACTTAGACAATTTGAAAGAGGACTTCAAGATCTACAACTTTTATGAAGATATTGAAGACAAATTCTATCATATATACAAGATGATAGAGTTAGACAAAACTAGATGAAAGGTAAGATTAATCAGAAAAATTGCCATAACTTTCTTTATGGATATCGGATTAAGGTGTTGTTTGGACGGTTCGAAAGAAGAATTCAAAATATACAAGTTGCATGAAGATCTTGAAAACAAAGTTTGTCATCTAGAGGGCCAAAATTGGACTAGGCAATAGGATAGATGATTTAGTCTACAGTAGATTAGACGATGAGATCAGATGAACAGTGCACCAGACGATATGATGTCATCAGACGATACTTCATCACAGACGATATGACGTCATCAAACGATACTTCATCATCAAATGATATGAAGTCATCACCAGATGATATGATATGACGTCATCAGACCATCAAATCTATACTCCTGAGCATCTCCACTTATAAGGATCCTAACTTTTGACTCGAATGTCCAAAATTCTCATACTATATTGGAAAGATAAAAGAAAGATCTACAAATACTAAGAAGGTAACTTTATCAAAATCTATCTAGATCAATCCCAAATTTTCCCTGAATTTCGAACACGAATTTTACATTCATCTACCAATGTACTGCACCCAATTCTCAACTTCATGAAAATTTTGAGACTCTTAGAAATAGAATTTAAATTTGATGTCTTCATAATAAATGTAGCCATATATCTCTAGTTTAATCCAAATGAAGAATCATCTCATTTGAATAACTAGATAAAAAGTTATGGATAACAGATCGAAGCACACTCAGTGAACATTTTCCAGATCAACTACCAATTTTGTTTCCAAATCTTTCCTTATCAAAACTCATACCAAGATTACTCTTTCTACTCCCTCTACTTCTCATTTTCAATAAAATCACCTTTAAAATCAATTATACCTAGAAGTTGTTAATGAATGCATGTACCATTATTTTTATGTGCGAAGATTCAATATTTATATGCATATATGTTAACATTATGCATGAGTAAGAAAATGCATTTTCTTAATCTCTCTTTGAGCTCACATGTACCGAATTTTTGGGTTCTACCCCTTAATATGGGAATGGGATGTTACAGAGAGTTCTCTCTCTAGAGATGTATGTGTATAAATCTTATGTTATTCACACCTCTGGAGACAGTAAACCGAAGGCAGAGCAAAAACAGCGCAAGCAAACTAGAGAGTAAACCAGAAAAAC
This sequence comes from Erythroxylum incrassatum, assembly GCA_026546855.1. Lineage (NCBI taxonomy): Eukaryota > Viridiplantae > Streptophyta > Magnoliopsida > Malpighiales > Erythroxylaceae > Erythroxylum > Erythroxylum incrassatum. Next base: position 4,540 of record JANVCL010022903.1, read on the forward strand.
AAAAGAAAACAAAAAATGAAGGTTTCTCAATAAGAAGTGGCGCATGTAGGCCAGGAGGCGCAGCTGCTTCTTAATTTTTTTGTTTTAATTTAATTGAATTTTTCAAGAGTTGATTAATTAAATTAAATTAATTATCATATATTTTTTAAGAATTAAGCCAAGTGCTCAATTTATTTTTCGTAATTAGATTTTGTCAAATAAATTACTATAATGAGATTATATTATTTAGAACGAGACCTTACTTTAAATCCCTCATTAAAATATTAAGCACATGTTTAGAGCATGAATAATGCCTTCCATTATTATAGGATTAAACCAAAGTTTTGTTTATTGTTAGGCTTGTTGAGTAAACTCAAAGCCGCTTTAACTCGAACATGTTTACTCTTATAACGATAGGTTTTACTTAACTAAATTTATATGATTTGGATGAGTAAACTCATGATTAATTCAGAGGCAACGTTAGGAAAAGATTATTAGATATGTTTTTGGCAAAGAGTTGTCTCCTAACGGATTTTGTAATCATATAGGATGTGATTGAAAAAATGTTATCTACCTAATTTTAATTTAATTGGTTTGTTGAGCAAACTCAAGATCACTTAAATTAAAATGTGATCCTATCTCACTAGAAAATTATATGATAATTTCTCGAATTATTAGTGAGGGCTATTAATTTCTTGAAAATAGTGGGAGTAACCAAATATATTTTTTTAAACAAAAGGTCTTTATTTATTTGGTTTTGGCATATACAAAATTTTTGCTCTTTGATGTTTTAGCTTTTGAAAATGAGTACGAACTTGTCCCTGAGGAGCATCATGGATGCAACCAAATTGATTGGACCAAACATTTTAGACTAGTTTCGTAACCTTAAAATAGTTATAAGATAAGAAAAAATGTATGTTCTTGGCACTAAGCTTCCACTTGAACCTACACAAGATGTTGCCAATGAGGATTAGGAATATTATCAAAGTCATATTAATGACAATGAGCAAGTGACATGTGTGATGTTATCCAGCATGTCTCCCAAGCTTCCGAGGCAACATGAAAATATGAATGCAAGGGAAATGTTTTTGCACCTTGAAGAGTTGTTTAGTGCATAGAGTTATAGGTTTGAGATTTGCGAGAGCTCTGTTTCAATGTCGGATGGCTCCTAGATCATTAGTGGAACTTCATGTTCTACAGATGATTGGCTATATTGAAAAATTAGGCCAATTGGGGCATGACCTAAACTTTGAGTTGAGCATTAATTTAGTGCTCCAGTATCCACATGAACAAAAAGGAAATGTTATTGTCTGAATTACTCAACATGCTTAAGACTGTTGAGAGATACCTTAAGGAGGAATCTAGTTCTGTTCTTGTTGTTGGCTCTTCTTCTTCCAAAAATAAGGGTAAGACCCTTAAGAATAAGAATAAGAACCAGAAGGCTTGTGATAAAATAGTAAAGCCAACAGGTGGTGTCAATAAGAAGAATGACAAGGGCATCTGTTTCCATTGTGCCGTAGCTAGACATCGGAAGAGAAACTGCAAAGGTTATCTCGCTAGCTTGAAGGAAAAGAAGTTAAGCGTAGCTTCAACTTCAAGTTTGTTTATGATTGAAATCAATCTTTCTACTTCTATTTCACAATCTTGGGTATTAGATACCAGATGTGGTTCTCACATTTGTAACAATGCGTAGGTACTAACAGACAGTAGAGCATTGAAAAAAGGTGAAGTGGACTTTTAAGTCGGTAATGGAGCAAGAGTTGTTGTTTTAGCTATTGGAACTTTTATTTTAGCTTTTCCTTTTGGTCTTAAACTTGAACTAAATAATTGTTATTATGTTTCTGTCATCACAAGAAACATTATTTTCCATATTTGGACATAAATGGATTTGTCTTCAATATGAAGAATAACAATTATTCTTTATATAAAACTGATGTTTATTATGGATCTGGTATGCTTATAAATGGTTTGTATTAATTAGATATTGAAAGACCAATTCTACAAATAAATAGCAAGAAAAGGAGATTAAGTGACCAAAATCCTTCTTGTTTATGGCATTGTAGGTTAGATCATGTTAATGATGCAAGAATCACTAAGTTATATAAAGAAGGATATTTAGATCCTTTCGATTATGAATCATATGAAACTTGTGAATCTTGTTTAATAGGTAAAATGACCAAACTTTCCTTTAGTGGAAAGGGATAACATACTTATGGTTATGTGTATTTAATAAAATACAAGTTTGAAGCATTTGAAAAGTTCAAAGAATTTAGACTTGAAGTAAATAAACAAACTGATAAGAGTATCAAAACACTTAGATCTGATCAAGGTAGCAAGTACTTGGACCATAAGTTTCTTAGTTACTTAAAAGAGAATGGAATTCTGTCATAATGGACTTCGCCTGGAACTCCACAATATAATGGGGTTTCTAAAAGGAGAAACCGTACTTTATTAGATATGGTGCGTTACATGATGAATTATGCAGTTCTTCTGGTTTCATTTTGGGGATATGCTTTTAAAACTGCTACTTACCTATTAAATAGATTTCTGTCCAAAGGATTGGAAAAAGACCAAGGTTTTCACACTTCAAAATTTAGGGATGTGATGCTCACATGAAGCGTGCAATGTTTGATGAGCTTGAAACTAAATTAGATAAATTCAGGTTTTTGCGGTATCCAAAAGAAAGTTTTAGACATCAATTTTATCATCCTCTTGAGCAAAAGATATTTGTCTCAAGACATGCTATATTCTTAGAAAGAGAATTTATTCTCAAAGAATGAAGTGGGAGTGATGTGGAACTTAGAAAAGTTCTAGAACCACAAACACACATCCAAATGGAATAAGAACCACAAGTCTATACATTAACTTTCCAATCAATGGTTCATAAAACACATAGTCCGCAACAGTCTGAAAGGGTACGTCATCCTCCTGTTAGATTAGATCTATATATTGAAAAAGGAAGTGATGATGCTTCACTTATGAATGATGAACCTACTGATTTTAAGGAAGCATTGTCAGAAATTGATTCTTTAAAATGGTAAAAGCCCTGAAATCTGAAATGGAATCTATGTAAACTAACCAAGTATTGATGATGCTTCACAATAATGGTGCTATTGCACGAGCAAAGGAACCGAGGTCTCATCAGCGATCCAAGCATGCACTCAGGAAGTTTAATTTGATCTGGGAGATAGTGGAATGGAAGGACATCCTGATAGAGCGAGTGCCCGTTGAAGAGAATCTAGCAGTTCCTCTCACTAAGCCTTTATCTCAAAAGAGACATGATAGACATATGGATGGCTATGGTATTCAATACATTGGCAGTTGGTTTTAGTGTAAGCGGGAGATTGTTGGTTTATGCCCTTGCAACCAATTTTGGTTGTAAATTTATTTGTATAAATTTTTTTATTCAATAAAAGGCATTCTTTATCTTTATGTATTTGTTAATTATTTAATTATTAATCATAAAGATAAAATCCCTGGAATAATTGTTATGCAATTAGAAATTATAACGTGATTATAATTATGAGATTCGAATTGCATTTTGTATTATTCTTAAAATATTCCTAGTCATAGTTTCATCAAGAAGGGATATTGATGAAATGGTTAAACTAGCACATATTTGTTTCTTTCTTATGAAGAAAGTAATCGATCTCATAGATTAAAGTGCGGAGATACTTAAACAAACATGTGGGTGCTTATTAGAGAATAACTTCACCGAACTAACCCAATTATGAGAACCCTGAATGAAACATTACTTGTGTGTCTATGGATTATCTCATTATGATGGTTATATAATTTATCTTTAGACTTGAGATTACCAAAGTTATATAATGTAGGAATTACTATGTTTTGATGCTACTTATGTTCTATTCTTGAAATAGTTCAATTTGGTAGTTATTGGATATAGTATGAACTATGTGGAGATAGCTGAGTAAATTAATAAAGAATTCGTTGTCCTAAAGAAATTAGGGAGAATATTCTGATGTTCTTGATTAGTAATGATTTTGGGAATCTCTGGCCAGAGTAAATTGAAATTTGGAAATTTTGTTTTCAAATATCAATTATAAATCATTTACTAATTAGCAAGAACGAACATGATTGGATTATTTAGAGTAGACATTAATTCCATACTCTAATTCTAATTAAAACATTAGATGACGAAAGGATTAATTTATACATTATAGTCATGCATTAACAGGTTAAGTCAAACCACTTTGACATTCCTAACATTTGGGTACTCATGACATGTTGCTAGATGTCATTCATGATCTATGATTATAAATTGTTTAATTAGGGAATTAAAAATAAATTAAAAAGATTTTTAATTTATCTAATTCTAATTATGAATTATAATTATAATTGATAATCATGACCAACATATTAGGAACCTAATGGGTCTCACATAAAAGGAGTATAAAGGAGAAAGTAAATTTTGAATTAAGTTGGACTTAATTGAGAAGTTTTAGAAACTTTAACGGTCAATATGTGATATTTGATCTTATAAGGAATAATTCATAATTATAATTAAAATTTGACTTTAATTGTAATTTTAATTAAATCCAAGAACATGAAAAATAAGATTTTTCATATAAAAGGAAAAAATTAAACAATTAGATGCTAGCACCCCTTACATTTTTCCTCTCAAATTAGATTTGAGTTTTCTCTTAATAGATCTATGGATACCATTAGAGGCTGGACGATTGAACGGTTTGTGGATTGACAGATTCAAAGAAACATAAAATTGTAACACGAAATCGAAACAGGTTAGTAAAGTTTTATCAATTTCTTGTTTTATGTTTCTCATTTAATTATGTTAAAGTTGATTTTATGGGAAAATTTTATATTATTTCCGCTGCGCTAAGATTTGATCTTGCATTATTTTTCCAACGATGCTCTTCCTAATAAAATTCCATCTCATATGGATCACTTACATATCAACTTCAATGAGATCAACATCAACTTGCTCCAAGTCATATACAATTATTATTCTACCAGCTCCGGGTTATATACTAGATAAGAAGTTGATTGTATGCTTTACGAACTCATAAGCGATTACTTGCGCAGCAAAATCAATATATACGCGTATGACAAAGTGTCTCTAGTTTTTTTTAATTATTATTATCAATGTTTGTATTAAGAGTAAAGTTTACAAAATTACTGTTATTAACATAATTTACTTTTCAAATTTTAAGCAAACCTAAATAGGTCACACGCATAGGTATTGCTCTTTATTCACACATCTTAGTGTCTGAAGTATCCATTGACTGGATCGGATCTCAAATGCTGAGCTCTTTTAGATCAGTGAGTAAAATAGAGATATTTTTGAAGTAATTATTATGTGTTCGACAACAAATTTGTCTATTAATCTCTGTCTTTTGGATATTATTCAACCACGTCACTTATGCATTAGCGTCAACTCATTTGCACATTTAAACACGCCAGTGGTCCGTATCTGTTGTATTAATGTATTCAATAAAATTTTGGTCTCTTGCCTTTTTCTTATTGATTGTTACTTATCATTGAACAAGCAATCAACCCCATGTGCATTGGATATTTTGTTCCATTTGAAACTCTATATAGCCAGGTTACATGTTGGGAGAAAAAATTCATGCAGGCCACTATGTATGGTTTGTTTCAGAAGCTCTGGAAAGATATCTATGCCAGCTATGTGATTCTTCTTCGATACGTAATGATAAAATCCCCAGGTAGCTTAGTTATTGGCGGCATTAGGGATGGCAAAAAGCCCCGCCCCGATGGGGATCCGATATTCCCCAACCCGAACGGGGCGGGTATGGGGGCACATTTTGCCCCGAATAAACGGGGTAGGGGTAGGGGATTTTTCCCCATTTATATTCGGGGCGGGGATGGAGATTATAGTCTCCATCCCCAATGGGGACCCGACCCGTAT
>JANVCL010022972.1:0-10424 GCA_026546855.1 Erythroxylum incrassatum
TGAAAATGTGATACATGATCAATTATGCGAAAATGTGATTGTATATTATGTGAAATGATGTGTTGCATGAATTGAGTGAACCATCGATGATGGTTACCTCATTGAGTGCGCAAAACTCACCAAAATTTCAACGTTGTCTTTTCAAGATCGAGAGACGACTCTAGCTACTAAGAGACTCTACCAACCGTGTACATCGTGATTTGGCAAGAGAAGTCATGACTCAAAGGTCGATCAACTGGAATTTTTAGATGGCTTAGATAGATTTTTTTATTTTCCTCTTTCATGTATTACTTTTTTACTAGGTTTTGATGATGTACATGTAGTAAAGGTTGAAAGACATAATGTAAACCATTGGTTTTATGCAATAAAATGAGGAAAAAGTTAGTTTTTAAAATATTGTGATTTTCTTATGATGCTTTATAACTAAATAATGATATGATGACATGTGAAGTGAATGTAGTGATCAATAATAGCGCACCACTATCATAGAATATGCACCGGAATGAACTCTGGGCGTCTCAATATGTACCCTACAGTAAGGGGGTGCTACAATAGATTTATTGAGCACTTATTCAAATTATAAGCTGTAGTTTTCAAAGCATCACCCCATATATACTTTAGTACGGAAAAGTTTACTAACATACATCGTACTATATCAAGAAGTGTGTGATTTTTCCTTTTTGTAACTCAATTTTGTTGAGGTGTACTAGGCATTGTGTATTGAGTATCAATACCACAATCTTGTAAGTATTTTGCAAAAGATCCAGGATTACATCCTGTCTCATCATATCTACCATAATACTCACCTCCTTTGTCAGAATGAACTACTTTGATCTTTTCCCCTTGTTGAAGTTCCACTTTTGCTTTAAATGCTTCCAAAGAATCAGGCTTCTCAATGATGAGTTCAACAAAACCATAACGGGAAAAATCATTAATGAAGGTGATGAAATATTTGTAACCACCCATAGCTGGAGGTATAAAAGGCCCACGAACATCAGTATGAATTAACCCAAGTAGTTCTTCACACCTATCAACTTTTGTTTTTCTAACCTTCACGGTTAACTTTCCTTTTATGTAATCAACACAAGTACCAAAATTTGAGAAATCAAGGTCCTGTAAAATCCCATCCTTCATCAATCTTTCCATTCTTTACCTGGAAATATGGCCTAATTGCTTGTGCCATAAAATAGAAGAATTTTCATTCAACCTCAATCTTTTTATAGTAGTAATAGTATTAATAACAGAAGAAGAAGTAATAAGAAGAGACACATCTACCAAATCAAACTTGAAAAGATTATCACACGAAAATCCATTTCCAATCAAAATAGAGTAACGATATAAAGTCACTTTTTCAGATCCAAAATGAAAACTTTAACCAGTTATGTCTAAAACAAATATTGAAATTAAATTCCCCCTAATTGAAGGTATGTAATCAACTTCATATGACTTTAAAAAAATGTCCTATGGTAAGTTGTAATTGACTATCCCCAAAAAATCAACTTTGGTTTTTATACCATCTCCTATATATACATACTGCTCCACACTACTTGCTTTCCTTTTGTTTGTCATCTCCTACAAAGAATTGGTAACATGAATTGTAGCACCAGTATCTAACCACCAAGTATTAGAAGGTACATCAACGATATTGCATTTCTAGCAAACCATTACTAAAAGATTACCTTTCTTTTCCAATTTAGCCTTAAGCTTCCTGCAATATGTCTTCTTGTGCCCAAAATTCTGGCAGTAATTGCATTTTCCTTAGAAACCCTCAATCTTGGAAACATTTGAAGCTAAGACTACTCTTTGTCCATTCCCTTTATTACTCGCATTTTGTTTCTCGAAAGGCTTATTGTTATTGACATTCTTTGGTATAAACTTCCTTTTTTTGCCATTGTAATTTTGTTTTGCCACACTTCTGACCCTTCCCTTTTTCATGTCATCCTCCTCCTTTGCAAGAATAGTAGTCATCTCCTCTATGGTCCATTACTCTTTCTGAGCATTGTAGCTTGACCTAATGGAATCAAATTGAGATGGAAGAGACCCTATGATAAGCCACACAATATAGTCCTCATCGAGCTCCATACCGATTGCCTTAATCTTATGATAACAAGCCACAATTGTGTCGATATGTTCTCTAATCCCACTAACACATCATAAATTGTGGAATGCAAAGTGCTCAAGAGTTCATTCCTTTCATTCTTGGAGAACTTCTTGTATTTCTTGTTGATGCCCTCAAGAAATTCCTTGGCATTCTCAGTTTTTGGAATGTTATCACATATTGAGTCCTCCATATGATACCTCATGATCATCAAACAACACCGATTCGAGTACTCCCATTCATCATAAAGCTTCTTATCATTAATAGAAGACTCATTATCAGGTTTAGGAGGAGAGTCTTCTCTCAAGGTCATATCCAATTTCATAATAGTTAAGTTCATCATAAGAGATTCAACCCATTGTTTGTGATTAGTCCTATTAAGCTTCAAAATGGTAGAGAAGTGAGGACTGCTCAATGCTGAAGAAAAAAAACCATAAGAGCAACATTAATATGCATGTAACACATGATCATGCTATTCGCTCTTTCTCCAACTTTGTCAAAATTATCCACAAAAGTGATCATAGAATGCTAGAGTCCACTGAGCATTAAAAATAAATTCATTCACAAGCAAGAGCAATACATTAAATATCATAACCAAATGCATTAATCGAATATTGCTAAGATAGTAAAATTGTGTCGATTCATAACATTCAATATATTCTCTTCACTAATTTAAGCATCCTACCAAATAATGAATTTATTGATAGGATAATTTTGTGGCTCGTATGGATCTTAGTAAAAATTGATAAACTTAAAATATATATATTGACTAAAAAATTTGAATGCCTAGACTTATGAGAGGCAAGTTCATAAGTATACAATATTTAATTATATCCAAAAACATGATAAAATATAACATTTTTATATTAAATAAAAGATAACTAATAAAAAAAGACATAAAGTTATCCAAAATATGGCTAAGATATCATGTAATTCGATAAAATATATAATTGAATTATAAATGAATCATGCCTAAAAATCCTTAAAATAATGACATCACAATTTTAATATTTAACAATGTATATACATATTTTAACATTGTCATTATTATTATTAATGGCAAAATTGTAAATCACTTAAGATGGCAAAACTGTAAATAAGTTGTCATGGCAAAACTGTAAATAATCTGAGATGGCAAAATTGTAAATAAGTTGTCATGACAAAACTGTAAATAATATAAGATGGCAAGATTGTAAATAAGCTGTCATGGCAAAGCTGTAAATAATTCTTCTTCAACCTTCAGATGGGTCAAACGACCCATGGATTATCCATGGTCCGACCCAACTGTATCTAACTATCGGGAAAGTCGTTTTCAACCATTTAGAGGGATTTTGCTCCTCTTCCAAAGATTAAATGGCCTATAAGATCTATTTCAACAAAAAACTCACCCAAAAAGAGATACGAGAATAAAACGTTTTAGCTACGAAAAACTCAGTTATTTCCACAATTTTTGTTGCAAAAGCTTGCCTAAAACACATATTAATGCATATATAAACAACATATGACGTATTTATGTTTAGAAAAACAACAAACCCATTGTTAATAAGAGTTTACAAAAATGGGTATGATGTATTTATGTTCAGAAAAACAACATACCCATTGTTAATAAGAGTTTACAAAAATGGGTATAAAATAATACGAAAATTAATATGTATATATATAAATGAAGAATGAAACTAAAATATTCAAAATTTATGGATTTGGCCCTGATATCAATCGATGGAATTTTTAACAAAGATAGCAACTAATTTCATAACTTTGAAGCATGGATAAACAATATAATTAAAAAATTACCTGTTAAAGGTGTTGAAAGTTGACCGGCTTTGTTGCAAAAAAATTCAAATGCAACAGAAAATAGAATATTTGGATTTATTGAATCTAATTCACCAATTTCTTACACACACCACTACAATGCTGTCAAATAAAAAGAAAAACTCACACTACAAGTTAAAAGATCACACTCAAGAATACATCAATTAGGTTAAAGTAAATTATGAATAGATCCAAGGGCTCGTGATAAGATTAGTAATATAATATTCATCCCATAAATGGCTCAAATGATACAAATACATACCAAAGTTATGTTAATTCATACAATTAATTCAACATTTTCTCATTTGGACAGTATAATCATGCAAACCAAATATACACAATCAACATACCGATAGAATGTATGAAACATATATAATTAGATGCTATTAATTCAAAAGCATGACAATAACATTAATATGAATTCATCATAAATGAATATCTTTAATTTGTCACTCATTATGCATGTAACATATTAAATTCAAATGATCCTCACAAAATATGCATAAAACAAAGAAAACTTCAACTGAAACAAAGAAAACTAGGCTCTTAATAGTCCCATATTAAAGACACGTTTCACAAAAAATACAAATAGGTAATTAAATATAGTGATATTAAAATTAGTAATTAAATATATTTTTTATTAAAAAATAAAAAGAAATAAGAAAAACAATTAAAAATTATTATTAAAAATCAGTAGTGAAACTAAACACCCTTAATTAGTAATCCCTACGTTCTGGACAACAAAAGTGATTAGATTATAGGTGAAAAGAGTTGGTCCTTTGGATGGTATCATTGGGTGCGAATGAAGCAGAGTTCGAAGTGAGAGAGGAAATTCCATTTGGTTTTATAATCTTAATCTTAACAAGACAAAAACATCAGTACAGAATCAATGTGAACTAAAGTTAATAATACTATAACAGTGAGCGCTATACATATAATTCCTCCACTTTAAGGTCAAGGAGCTTTTTCGTTTGTCTATGTAGGGGGGGGGAAAAAATTCCTTTTCTACAATTCAGCCTTATCTTTTAGTATATCCCAAAGAACACGAGTAAACAGACGACATTAGTTGGCTCTTTTTCAAAAGTCACCAAACCATTTTTTATAAATATGAACCCACGAAAAAGATTAAAAAACTAAACTTGCTCCGATATTAACCCATGTCTTAAATATTTACCGATTTAAATAATAGTTTTGCAAGTGACACCGAAGAGTATATTTTTATTGTTTTAGGTAGTGCAGTTTAATGCATTTTATAAGTAAATAAAATATCTATCTGTGGAGAAAAAAGACACGCAACTTTCATATAATTTAATTAGTGTACCTACTTCTGCCTTCTCATTTCATCCCGAGAAAAAGGAAAATGACAATGAGATTTTCGTTGAATGGATTTTTGACAAATTAAAAGGTCACTTTGGATTAACCAGTGATCATTTAGAGGGAAAGCTTATTGTTCGGAGAGTCAACAGCATCTCAAGCTATTAGATTTACATTGTCACAAACATAGACATTATGCTAACTTATTCTTCAGAGAGTCAACAGCATCTCAAGCTATTAGATTTTCATCGTCACAAACATAGACATTATTCTAGGTAAACAGTAGCATTCAACATATCACTTCTCTCCCCCCAACTTTTGAACTTCACGTGAAAGATTGAAATGATCTTGGCTTAGCCACGATAGTGGAGTGTTTTAAAACGTGCAAACTGAACTGCCCACCTTTTTCAGAGGTATCAATCTTGGACTGACCAGGAGGAGGCAAGAGCTCAAAGTTCTGTACTAAGCGTCCAACTGTGATACCCAAAATTGGCAATGCAAGTATAATTCCAGGACAGCTTCTTCTACCAACTCCAAATGGAAGGTATCTGAAGTCATTCCCATTGGCCTCAACTTTTGACTCCTCTTCCAAGAACCTCTCTGGCCTGAACTCTTCGGGGTTTTTCCAGTGTGCAGGGTTGTTTGCGAGCCACCACGCATTCACCAAGATTTTGCTCTCTGCAGGAATGTCATAGCCACCGAGCTTAGCATCATGGAGGTTCATGTGAGGCACAAGTAAAGGGATTGCCATTCTGAGACGTAGAGTTTCTTTGATCACAGCCTGAAGATATGGGAGGTTGTGAGTGTCGGGCTCGGTGATTTGGTGACCAGGTTCAAGCACTGTGTCAAGTTCGTTCCTTAACTTCTTCTGGATTTCAGGGTGGTTCACAAGCTCTGCGATTGCCCACTCTATGGACCACAGTGTTGTCTCGATTGCTGTCCCAATTAGCAGAAATAATTTAATAAATCATTTTGACATCATCATATTTATTTGGTACATAAAGAGTCATAAGGATGATGGAATTCTTTGAACCAAAAGTTAGGTGAGAATGGCATTTCCTACAATACCAAATGATGTTTACAATCTTTTTAAATCATCTGATTCTAGGTGCTAATTCTGACCAAAGTGAAGATTATGATGGCCGGCCAAGCAATATGACTATATTTCTTTTAATGAACGAATGGTAGACGATAAAACTATTCAACCTCCAGATGGCCAACTCACGCCGCCCCTGGGTGACGTTTGAATATACTGAAAGAATGGTAGACGATAAAACTATTCAACCGTCAAAGAAATTTTTGGCTTTACCTAACCCATTTCATTTCTAAGTAATAGATAAAAACTATCCTCGTATATCTAACTGTAGAGACATTTGTACATGATTCTTTGTATATGAGCTACACCCGAATCCTACAGACATAAAAGATTGAAGCTCACACCTTCATTCAAACATCTTGTCTCTATTCTGTTTCTGACATGGCTCATAAAAGAGCCACGTACGATCAAAATTTGGGGTAGGAGCATACTCCAGGTTTGACTTTGATTTGCCTTCGTTTAAGACAGACTACTGATTTGTCTTCTTTGGTGAATGATAAGAAACATCTACATACGTAATTATATTTGCGGAAGAAGATGGAAAAGAAATGTCTAATCCGGAAGTAAATAGTCCTGCGTCCTGACACAGACCATTCCCCAATCCCTATTCCCTATTCCCTCACGCAAGTTAAGCCTTCTCAGGCACGTGTCACCATGTAAGCTAACGAGAGGTTACAAATACAAAGACGCAATTAATTAATTTGATTGTCATAATAAAGAGAAGATTAGAAGAAAGCAAAAGAAAAATGAGGTTGATAAAATTACCAGCAACATTGATGTTTTCAACGATGTAAAGAACGTTGTCCTCGTTAATCTCTCCGTTATGTTGAGCGTCCAATATGTGATCTATAGCGCATTTCAGTCCTTCGTTACTTATGCTCTCTGTGCCTGCCAGTTTCCTAGAAAATAATTTATAAGTTAGTAAAATATTATTCAACTCTTATAATTTTAAGAAAGGCTACAAATGGCAACTTATTTTTTTAACATTAAAAACAGAGCCGTGAAACATAAAGAGGTGACCCACAGTTTTATGATATAGCATCCGTGTAATCATGTGTCATATAATCTAAGATTTCCCTAACCCGTGTGCCAATAGATGCTAATTACTTAAAACTAATATCTTTTTATATGAACAAACAAAATACATAATTATAAGGAAATATTAGAATTCACTTAGTAGGATCTTAGATACCGTAGAATTTAAAACAATGGAGTCCATACTAGCTCGTTGGGATTTCATTGCAGACAAGCCAAGCTAAATGAAGAAAACAGTACAAGAAGCCACAAATAACAGGACAATTGAAAGAAACTTTAATCCTTTAAGATTTCATGAAAAATGCCAAATGTATCAAAACCAAACATATTAACAATCAAAAAGAAACTGCTGTTACTTAACAGAAACGAAGAGAAAGGAACAAAATATTGGAACTTACTTTCTTTCATCAACGAAATAGTCCTTGAAGAGCTGAAGCCTTCTATCTTTGACATCTTTGCAGATCCTCAAGTAACCTCTCAAAAAGGTTCTGAGAATGGGGATGAAGTCACCATAGTTGTACTCGAAGCTCTGAGCCAATCTACTTCTCTCACCATTCAAAGCCTTAAGCTTTACGAACAGAGGATCTTCCTCGCTCTCGAATCTCCGATCGAACATGATCCTGTACATGTTGTTGTACATCAAGAGTTGCAGTCGCCTCCTCAACACAATCCCATTGGTGGCCGATTCTGGGTTCTTTTTAACATCCTCCACGACGCTCGCTGCCTCAAATTCCCAACCTTGTCTGTATTGTTGAACAACCTTGTTTGTAAAAAAAGGGACGGTCATAATTCTCCGCATCTTCCTCCAGTGCTCTCCGTACACCGTGAACACCATGTCCTGTCCCTTTCCGGTGAAAATGTCGAACACCACATTCCGGGTTCGAGACCCGAACTCAACCCCCTGTGTGTGCAACACCTCTTTGGCGAGCTCCGGTGAAGAGACCACCACGAGATTGCGTTGGCCCATGCGGAGAAGGAAGATGTCGCCAAACTTCTTAGCCAAGTCGGTGAGGTTACGGTGATTCAAGTCATCACCAACCTGAAGCCAGTTACCGAAGACAGGAACAGGAAGAGGACCAGGAGGGAGCTTGAAACGTTTGCCACGTAGTTTGGAAACAACAATAGCCACAATAGTGGCAACGAAGAGACCCAAAAGGGTCTTCTCCAAAAGTGGTAGATCCATCGTTATTAATATGAAAACAAACGATTGACAATACAAGGAAAGGAAGAGAGACCAAGAATTGTGTGGCGTCGCTTTGAGACATGGTCGGAAAGAGGGTTGGGGTGTTTATAAAGAGAGGGCAAAGAGCACGAGTTTGTATAAAAAGGAAATTTTGGCCTTCTTTGACAATCACCTAATTGATTACCTGTTAGCAATTAGTTGATTGCTGATTATATCACTTGCTTTAACTAGTTGATTATATTAGTTTTTTATTATTTTATGTTTGGTAAAATTAGTTGTTTAGTATTAACTGTTTATATGTAAAATGACTTATTAAGAGATGATTTTATCTTAGTATTTTGTTGAATATTTTTATAGGAATTTAGATTTTAGATATTAAATTCTATAAAAATTAAGTTTATAACTATAATAAAAATATAGAACATATAATAATAATAATAATAATAATAAGAACAACGACGACGACGACAATAATAACAACAACAACAACAACAACAACAATAATAATAATAATAATAATAACAACAATAATAATAAATATGTTAACTTCAACTTAATAGTTATCAACTTGAATATGTTTAAGGGCAAATATAAAAAATTACATACATAAAGTAAATTTAACTTAATAAATAAAGAAAAAATTTTCTTCATTATGTATGACCTAAAAATGACATTAGTCATTTATTATTTTTAAAATAAATGAGTTTGGCCATTTACTTAACAAATATATTAAGTACTGAGAACTAAAAATTGTCAACTTATATAGCATAAAATTTTTCTTCTCTTTCCCAATTTACAAAAGAAAGTTTAACTTTAAATACTTATTAAGACATTACATAAATACTTTGTTGATGTTTAAGATTAAATTGTTATACATTTAACTAATTCATTTCAATTTGAATAATATCTTGTTAAATATAAATATATACAAATAATTACGATTTTCAATTTTCAAACTCAAATTTTCCAATCTATTTATTTTCTTCTTCAATTTTCAATGCCTAAATTACATTCATATTGAGCCAACTTACTCACACATTTCTAACTTTCAAGCTTAAATTTCTCAAATATCAACTCACAATCAATTTTAACAATTCCAACTTTCAAACCATTCACAAATTCCACGACACAAAATAACCAAAATAGAAAAAAAGCAAATCAAAGAATACAAAAAAAATCAAAAATTGCAATTTGGTTCGGTGGTCGAGTTTGCTACGATTTTTTGGAATGGGTTGGGTCAAAAAGAAACCATATCTAAAATTTCTTTAACTTCATCATCATTGTCCTCCTCTTCCTTCACTGGAAAGGTTGTGGGGTTATGTTGGACCCTGAACTTTCCTTGAAATTTTGAAGTGTCAAGTGACATAAAAATGAGGAAATTAGAATGAATAAATAAATTTTTTAATGTGAATAGTTAGATGAGATTAAGATAGGCAAAAAATGCTTTTGTTATTGAGGTTTATGTTAAGGTATGGCCTAAAATGGCGTTTGAAGTTTAAATGAAATTGTTAGTGAATAAATTGCTTTAATGGAGTTAAAAATTTAAGAAATAAAGAGAAAAGTGTGAGAAATTGTAGAATTAAGGAAAGTTTGACTTTTTGGAGATAAAAGTTGACTTTTTGATTTAGGCCAAATTGGAGAAAATGATCTTCATGAAACTTGTAGCTTATGTTAAGAGCTTTCCGTCGCCATAAAGTTTGATATTTTTTGATATCGGGAGTGAAAATTATGATCAGTCAAAGTTTGTTTTGTAAAAATGACCATAAGTGTACATTTGCGTGTACTCGGCTTTGAGGCCACTCGTCGTATGGATTTAGTCTGAATTGGAGTAAGTGGTCTACATGAAAGTTGTAGCTTGTCTGTCAATCTTTCCGACGCTATAAAGT
>JANVCL010023078.1:0-10417 GCA_026546855.1 Erythroxylum incrassatum
TAATAAATTAATAATAATAAGAATAACTTATTAAAAATAATTAATAATTAATAATAAAATTAATAATAGTAATAATAATAATACTAACTCATTAAAAATTAATCATAATAACTCATTAAAAATCAATAATAATAATAACTTATTAAATAATAATAATAATAGTAATATAAATAAATAAATAAATAATAAGAATAACTTAATAATAATTAAAAAAACCAAACATATTTTTGTTTTCAGTTTTTTGTTAGAAATCTCAACTAAACAAGTTTTTATATTGCGAATCTCAACCAAACAGGTTTTCATTTTTAAAGAAAAAAAACAGAAACTAAAAACAAGAAACAAAAACTAAAAACAATAGCAGAAAAACATAAGTGGAACCAAACGACCCCTAATTAAACCTTTGTAACATATACTCAATGTATGCACTCTGTGAGAGGTTTGATGAGTGTTGAGATCTATCCCGGTCAAGCCAAATACCTAGGATAAAAGATGCTATGTCAAGGTCCTTTATGTCAAAGTTCTTGACCAAAAGTTGCTTAACTTCATACAACATGGTCAACTAATTTGACGTGAGCAATATATCATCCACATGTAGTAATAGGAAGATAACTTTGCTCCCCTTGACCTCATAGTACAAGCATCTTTTTAATTTTATTTTCCATGAAGTTGAAAGAGGCAATAACCTTATCAACTGTAAGGTATCACTTTCGGGAGGTTTAATGTAAACCATATATTGATCTGCTTAACGTGCAAACCATATCAATTCCATTTGGATCCTGAAATCCTTCAGGTTGTACCATATAAATATCTTCATAAAGGTCTTTATTCAAGAAAGTGATGTTGACAGCCATCTTATGTAACTCTATATCATCATGAGCTACAATGTCATAATCACTCAAAATGTATCCTATAAGGATACGGGAGAAAAGGTAACATTAAAGTCAACCTTTCCCCGTGAGTGAACCATCAGGTAATTGAGCTAGCCCATAAACTGCTGAACTTTATCCCAAAGTCTTTTAGGTTTTAAAACTTCATTTACAATTGACAAGTTTGCAAATATGCTATAAATCAACTAACTTCTAGATCTTACTATGCTTCATGGCTTGCATCTCACCATAAATCTGTATTGGGTCCAGAGACAGCTTCTGCAAAAGAAACTAGATTCATAACATGTCTAATATCATAATCCTGTTCACCTAATAGATTATGTAATCAGATGAGATAACAGGTCATCTCACTCTAGTAAATCTACTTAACTGCATTAGATTTTGTATCCTCAGGAACCTCTGCATGTATAAGTATGGGTTCCTATTCCTATACAGATACGATACAAAGACCTAAATCCACTGGATCTAACTATATGAGTGGTGGGTACATAATATCTGTAGTATCCAACCTGCTATCATCCAAAGGGTCAAAGGACCCACCATCATCATAAACATTGTATTCCAAAAACTTAGTTGTTTGTGATTCCATTATTCTACTCCCTCCTTCTCTATAGTAAGATCTGTAACTTTAGAGTGAAATATCTTACTAAATAGCAATAAGTGGAACGAGTATGCAATTTTCCTTTATAAGGATTATACTACCTCAGTGGGGCAGCCCCACACATGAATGTGTCTAAGATTGAGTTCCCAAACTTCTAGATAATCAGGTAGATTAGTCTTGTTCTGCATTGACTTCTTCAAATCCTTTAGGGTGGGGTCATGCCTTTCAACAACACGCCATTTTGCTCAAGACTACCCGGTATAATAAATCAAGTCACTATCCTAACATATTCCATATATCTGGCAAACAGACCTTTTCATGTCTTGAAACACCATGTTTACTATGATATTCTCCTCCATGGTTAAATCTGACTCTCTGAATGGATTTTCCCAATTGGTTCTTAACCTTCAGTCTTTAAGCAAGAACGCATAACCGTAAAGGAAATAATCATCAATAAATGTCAGAATATACTTGGAATTGCATAATGCAACTGTATAAAGTCTACTGATATCCGTATGTATCAGACTTAACAAGTCAAAAGCACAAGTTGAACCTTCTTCCTTATTAGTCAACGTACCCCTGAAACAATCAGCATCTATTTCCAGATCATCATAATCTAGAATTGAGAGAATGCTTTCCTTAGTCAATCTCTCAACCCCAGCTCTGGAAATGTGGCTTAAACTTCTTTCATGACTTGTTCAACAAAATATGAAGAAACATATATCTAATTCGGGGTAAAACACATGCTATACAAACCATATGACAAGAAAGTTATACCATTATGTTTTGCATTAAACACAACTGTACAACAGAAGTATTAAATACAAAATGTCAACCTTCTTTGTCTAAAATTGATATAAAGATCACATATAAAATGTTTTGTGTAAAAACTAAAATGAACCTTGCAGCAAGGTTCAACTCATACATTCTCCTACAGATATTCAAGGTTCAGTTCATACATTCCCTTATAGATATTTCATCCACTTCTTCATTTCTGTGAACCAACAGTTTCTCCTTCCCTTTATTTGGCTTTATCTTGGATATGAACCCCTGCATTGTGGAAGCACCTTGATTAGATACTCCACTATATAAGCTAGGGAGTTACCTGATGGTCACAATCTTTCTTTCTAGGCCTCATACTACTGGCTTCTTTATATCATACGGACCTCTACCAGCACTGGATTGACCAGCATCTGTATGTGGAGAAGATTTAGTCTTTCTACTTTTGATCTTAGTAGGTTTCATCTTTGCCTTCCCTTTAGTTGCTTCGAGGGTTGTGGGAGTAGCAAGCTTAAGTTTCTCCTCCTCATTAGTGCAATGGGCAATCAAAGCATTGAAGTCCCGTTCCTCACCCTGTGAATAATATGTCTTCACCAGATTACTAAATTTTGGAGGGAGTGTATTTAGAGTCTAGTGAACTATAAAGATATCAGGAAGAGAAATGTTTAACATCTTCTTTCTACTGTGAGGATAGATCATTCTTGATATGTACTCCATCACTCCCCTTTCTCTCGTATACGTCATGGAGAATAATTCTTTCATCAAGGCATTTGTCTCAATATTAGGTGAGACTGTGTACCTCTGGGAGACATTACCAAGAAATTACTTCGCTATGTCTGTTTTCGAAATTCCACTTAGCATATGGTCAGGAATGAATCTTTTAATGGTCATAAGAATTAATCTATTAGATTGATCCCAAGCTTCATAGGTTGCTTTATGAGCTTTCGAGCTTATGGATGTAGGTGGAGATGGCCTATCTTGCCATATGGCTATATCAACCTCCGTTATCTCCATAACATTCAATACATCCTCTATCCACTTATTTGTATTGAAACGGGTCAGGGTTTCAATGGTGACATTGATATTGTTAATCGAAAAGGTGGTTGCATAATAACATTGTTTAAATCAGCACAAATATAGGACAACAGCGATACTCGAAGCCATTAAAATAATATCTTTACTGAAAATCTGGTCACACATATTATGAAACACCTGTGGGTTGAATACATAATATATGCAACTAGACCTTCACATAAAAGCGATCAGAGTACAAACCATCAACTCTCATGACACTACCACCTGTGGGTGAATATATCATTCAAGCAACGACTTTCCTCTATCCAATACCTTTATGCACATCTCAAAATCTCATTTAAGGCCAATACCTGTGGGCAGAATAACCAAACATGAGATCAGAGACATCCCTTAATGTGTAAACAGAACAATTCAAAATACTAACTCAAAAGGCCACTGTGGTGACTACATCCTCATCAGCACTCAAAAAGTCTACAAACACAAGGGATACATCTTTATGTTATCCTCATATTCTTTTCGGGCATATGATATGTGACAATGTAACATCAATAAATGCAAAAACCCAAATGCACAATTTCATTGTCACACACTCATGCTGAAGATATTCTCTGAAAACTTCATTTGAGACCCCCGTAAAGAAAAAATCTCAATAAAGTGACTATTTTGCATCACCAAACACTAAACTGACCACCTGAGACACTAAAATCTCATGTCCCTCCTTTATAGCAAGTTCATTGCACAAAAATTCACTCAAAAATGGCTTCAGAATGTCTTAAAACCCTTTCCAAGTGACTATCATGCAATCCCAAACACTGAACATGAGACCCGAGACACGGAAACTTAAAGCATCTCCCTCATGTGATGTCCGAAGCATGAAAATTCACTTGAAATCAGATTTAGAATGCCTTAATTCCTTTTTTGAAGTTAAACTTTAATTTATTACTAATGTAATAAATCCAAAAAAATAGAAAAATGCACTTCATAACTTTCCCAGACCCAAAAACTGACCCAAAACACCCTGGGATAGCCCTACGGGAAGTCTGAATTTTTTTTGATTTTTTTAAAATACTGACGTCAGCACAACGTCAACATACGTTAGCACAACGTCAATGCACTATAGCGCTGACGTCAGTTGCACGTGGGAGGGCACGACGCGTGTGACACACATGCCGCATAGTGACACACCTTTAACTTGTATGATGCGTGTGTGACACGCGCTAGAGGCATGCCCACTCGCGCTTATCGACAAGCGTGTGAGTCCTATGCACCGACATATAGCTCGTTCCTGTCCACCCACGTGTCGGCGCATGCATCAGATGTACTGCCCTATGGTATGTTTCGAGCTAATTTTTTACACTCCCAGGCTCGTTTTCAACCCATTTCTCAAGGCTAAACATATGTATACTACTTTCATATAGTAAAAAGCAAGAAAAAACTAAGAAATAGAAGTTAACTCTTCGGAAACCTTATGGAGAAAAAATTGAAAAATCTTCATTTTTAACCACCCGATCACATCACCGCTCTGATACCACGTGTAACACATAACGATACCTTAGTTACGTATCTCAGATTGAACGTGAAAGAGAAATAAACAAAGAATTGTGGAAAATACCTGATTTTGGTTCCATAACTTCAAACGAGTTTTTCGAAGCCGAAACAAGTACTAATCCACCGCCGTCGTCATGGGAAACACTCACCGGGACACGATCAATGTCTTTCTACAGTTTTCTCAAAACGTAAGCTCTCTTAACGGGTCAGAGAATTCTTATACTTACGAATGACATAAACAACTGTAGGAGACCTTAACCTTTATATATAGCTTCCATATCGAGCTTCCTTATTACAGGCTCAATATAGGTCCGTTTTACACTGATCGAGAACCATTTTCTACCTAAACTTTGACCATTAATTTAGATCACTTATTGAGCCACTTTATTATATTTATCTGGATCAAATTATGTAACTTAACTTATAAGTTATTTAAGAAACCAAAAATGCAATGAAATGTTGTCCAACTTTTTGGGAAAAGTAACAAATATCCAACATTTATCTTATGGATTAATATTTTAGGACGAAGTACATCTACAGCCTGAACTAACAACAGGAAAGAAAGTTGCATAAATGCGCACAACCTACTTGTGAAGTGATTATGCATACTTGCTACAACAACCATTACCAAGCCTAAACACTTGAACAACAAACATTGCAAATTGTGCTCTTCCCTTAGTTGTGGATAGAATAACCAACACCAGGACTATGACCAGGAGTTGTAGGTCTTAAAGCATCTATGTACCCTTCATTGTCCTTGATGTCGTGGTGAAGATGGTCTCATTAGTTTTATTTAATTATTTCTCTACTGTTCTTTACAAGAATGCTATTCCTTTTGAAGGAGTTGAAGCATTTGACGCACTTCATATCATCTTTTCTTTGTTTTAAACGCTTTCCTTTGATGCAAAGAAGATCTTGGAACAATATCATTAGTAAAAATATCAAAGCAATGAAAGTTGTTTTGGCCATACTCAAGGAAATTAATGGTTAACTTAGAAGTTGAGAATTCTGCTATAAGAAGTTCTATAATGCAACCATATTCATTACAACATACACTATATTTGGCTACTAAAATTTTTTTCACTAAAAGTCTCAAAATCGTTGCTAAAAGTTATTAGAGATGATTTAAATTTGTCACCAAAAACGTTGCAAAAGCCCCGTAGTGGAAAACCATAGGTGACTTTTGTTGTTAATTGTCTCTAATAGTTTCTTCCTACGCTTTATCTTGTAGCTAAAAACTATTAGCGACGTTTCGAAAAATCATCACCAATTCATTTTAGCTAAGCTTAATTTTCGTCGCTAAAAATTAAACGTAGCCAAAAAATTTTAGCTACATTTTCTAAAACGTAACTAAATTTTTTTAGTTACGTTTTCATAAACGTAGCCAAAGGTTTTTAGCTATGTTTATGAAAAAGTAACCCAAAATTTTTACCTACAATTTTGAAAACGTAGCCAAATATTTTTAGTTACGTTTTATAAAATATAGTTAAATGTTATTATAGATTCTAAAAAAATGATATACCATATTAATTATAATCATTTGTGAAATTTTTAATTCATACTATTGTATATAATATTTAGATTTATTTTATTGTTAATTTATTACACCTAAATAGTTGATAATTTGAAACATTGTATATAAAAGGTAAAATATTATTAAATTATACCAATAAAAAGAATATTCTTCATATACAAAATTTTAATTACAACCTTAACAATTCTTATAGACAAAATAATAAATACAAAGACCAATTAATAAATTATAAATAATGAGATTATAAAAAAGAATGACATAGTATAGAAGTTTATTTTTGCCACTATAAGAGGAATCACTTAACAATATATGCCACTAGATGTTATGTCCAGACTAAGGTATACCACATACATAATAGTGATGACTTTGCCATTGTCACAAAGAGGATCGCACTCTTCTCTTTGAAGTTTAGCATTCATCTCCCTTAAATGTTCAGTTACCCTCTCCTCATCAAGCGTTCGCAAAACATCAAGAAGGGGTCCGATAGAACTCAACTAGTATTCCATTTGTAAGTCTATTGTGTTAGAGAAGTGCTCTAAAGGCAATCACCTTTAGCACTTATTATACAAATAATTTATGATTAATAAAGGCATTTTTTATTATTATGTTCATACATTTATGGATTTGATGTTAATCTTAAATTGATTTAATGAAGTCCTAGGATACCAAGATCATCATGTCTGGGTAGTTTATAAATTGGTTGCCCAAGAAGGTGTAACACATTTTTGACTGAAGGTATGAAACCTAAGGGTGATTCATGATTAAATGCACAAAGGTTTCTAAATTGAAATTGATACCTTCTATTGTGATACTCCTGTACGTTCCTTCTGTCACAGTGCCAACTACCTTGAAACTTTCATCTTTGGTAAAAACTCCAAATTGACTCCCTGATGCCCTTAATATGTGATGTGACACATAGACATCTACAGGTTAAGCTACATTATATCCATCGTCTATGTTCTTCACTGCCACTTGAATCTGTTCTGTCGTGAGATCATCTTCATGCTCTTCAGGAAACATCTTCTTCTTCCCTTTTCCTTTATTTATTAAGGGGGTTAAACATCTTGGTTGTACATCTGGTACAATCTTTATTGTTGTTCTGCTTGTTATCGGATAGATAGTATAACGATCTTTTGAAATCTTCATTGGATATGGTTCTGACTTCTCATCTCGCAGAATACCATATAGTCTTTGTTCTTTATGACTAAGAAGATGTATTGTTTGATCATTTACTGGTATAGGCTCAACTTGTACCTTGACTGTCTGCTTAGAAGATTCTTTGATAATAATTGAACTTCTGTTTCAATTAGGTACTGATTCTTCTATAACCTTCATTTTCAAATCCATTTTCTTGATTGGTTCAGAAGGATTGTAAGGTACTAACTGGTGTTCAACTATCTAGGCCTTCTATAACATCAGATGAAGAAACCTTTTTCTGAGTAAGCTTCATCTTCTTTTGTTCTTCTACTGTTTTGGAAGAGAGTTGTTGTTGAGGCTTCTTCTTCTCAAATACTAACTTTCTTTTTATCTCTGTCTCTCCATCTGATTTTACTGATTGAATTTTCAGGATAGAGGTAAATGATTTGGTAGGCTGCTGCCGTTGCTCTTACTTCTTAGAATCTCCACCAAGAATCAGAACTTTCTACTTCTTCTGTTCTTTTTGTCGTAAAGTCAATAATCTTGGTGACCTTCTTAACTGTTTGGGCTTTTCTGATTGGAGCATCTCAGCCTTCCTCTTCAGGGATACTTGATGAGTTGATTGTTGAACCTTGCTTTCCTCCCTCTGTAGAATCGTCTTATCTTGTATTGGCACATCAGATGATTGTTCAACCTTTTCCTCAGCGAATATTCTTCCTATCGATCGAGGTTTTGCTTGTATGTCTGACAGAACATGTTCACTATTGCTTCGTCTTACTATAAGCTCCCCCTTAGACTTTGCTTTCGGTGTAAAACCTATATCCGCTTTAGCTTCAATCTTGATTCCCATTTTGTGAATAGTAGAGGCATTAATAACACTCTTAATATTCATCCTGACTCTGTTTCCTCTATCAAGTAGGATTCCAGATTCTTTAAAGAATCTTGTCAACAGCATACCGTAAGGTAAAGAGCCATAATAATCTCCCTTAGACTTTATCATGATCTTCAAAATCAAGAACGGAAGATTAATGGGTTGGTGAGTAAGTAGATGAAACAAAAATGTTCATCATTCATTATCACCTTGTCCTTTGAGCTTGCTCTTGGTAGAATACAATGGAGAAGAAGTGAATGAAGAACCCTAGCCTTCGGAATGAGGGTTGAAGCCTTCTTAACTCCTGGATTACTACATCCATATAGTTGTCGATTGATGTGAGTTTTATCTACATGACCTTGAGCGATCCATTTTGTATTGTTAAATAGTTTTGCTCTAATACTTGGACACCCAATAGCCTTATCAATAGAATCTTGTGTGACTATAACTGACAACCCATCTACCACCAATACCAAGGTGTTGCCTACTACCTTTTCATTCTTCCAGAACTCATATATTTCATTCAAATATACCATCTCGCAAATGTTGAAGAAATTTTTCCAGCCAACTGCTTCAATTTCTAGTTCAATGTCCATCTGATTTTTCTTCAAGGAAGTGAAATCAACGTATCTCCCATAGATAAGAGATTTTGACATTTTTGATCTGTAACAATAAACATTAAACACACAAATGTATTTCGCTTTACAAAGCGAGGTTAGTATAAAAAAGCTAAAGATATGAAATGAGAAGAACTTGAAGTTTAGAACAGAGTATTGAATCGTCTTTGTTGAGAGTACTAAACAAGTCATTTCTAAGGTTTTTCAAGAAAATTCTAGAGTATAAGGTATTTTAGAATCTTAAGAAGATTTTCTTCTTATACATACTCTTGAAAAGTTATCGCTCGTAACTTACCGTTACTATTTACTTGAAAACTTACGACTTTTCATCTTCTTCTGTATGAATCGTCTGGGTTATGACGTGTTAGACGAGTGATCATTTAGCATTACCATATTCAAGTTTTGTTTGATTTCCTTGAATCTATCTTCACTTAAGGGTTTAGTGAATATATCCACCCATTATTGATTTGTCTCAACAAATTGTAGATTGATGATCCTTCTCTGTACATAGTCTCGTATAAAATGATGTCTAACTTCAATATGCTTTGTCCTCGAGTATTGTATTGGATTCTTTGAGAGATTAATAGCACTTGTGTTGTCACAGAAGATTATAATCTAATCTTCTTGGATAGAATAATCTTCTAACTGATATTTAATCCATAATATCTGTGAACAACAGCTTACAGCTGACATGTATTCAGCTTCTACAGTAGATAAAGCAATTGAACTTTGCCTTTTTCTTGACCAAGAAATTATATTATAACCAAGAAAGTGACAACCTCCACTTGTACTCTCTCTATCAATTCTATCTCCAGCATAATCAGCATCACAGTAGACAATTAACCTGAAATCTTTATGTTTCTCATACATTAAGCAAAGATCAATAGAACCTGCCAAATATCTCAATATTTTTTTGACAGCAATATAATGAGATTCTCTAGGATCTGTTTGAAATCTTGCACACAAACAAACACTGAACAATATATCAGGTCTGCTTGCAATTAGGTACAACAAAGAACCAATAATTCTTCTAAAAAGAGTTTGATCAATCTTCTTACCAACTTTATCCTTAGATAAGAAGATTGAAGGATGCATGAGAGTTGACATTGGTTTGACCTTCTCCATTTTATAATAAAAGTTCTTTGATATATTTTTGTTGATGAATAAAAATATTTTCTTCATTTTGTTTAATTTGTAAACCAAGAAAGAACTTTAATTCACCCATCATACTCATTTTAAATTCACTTTTTATAAGATTTTCAGAACTTGAACATAATTTCTTAGAAGTTGCACCAAAAATGATATCATCTACATATATTTGTACAACTATAAAATCATTTTAAATATTTTTTATAAACAAGGTCTTATCTACTTGACCTCTAATAAAGTCATTTTTAATCAAAAACG
>JANVCL010023152.1:0-10410 GCA_026546855.1 Erythroxylum incrassatum
TAATGATTTACATATTTATAGCTAAGATTGTTTAACTGTCATCTAACGGCTTTTAACCAATTCTTGAACATCTTGAAATCTTGCATTCTTGAGTTCTTGCAATCTTTATTAAACCGTCTTCATGCTGTCCGAAGAATTCTTGAGACATGCAACCTACAATCCTCAGCATACGTATGGATAGTAATGTCGGATTTATGCAGATTATATCTCTCAAGCCTTTGTTAAGTTGAAATCCTCGAAACGTTGGAAAAAGATAGATGCATTTTAGTTGGCGATAAATCTCTCTGTAAGAAGTAATCCTTTGAATAAGGGAACAGATTGTGTTGAACCAGCTTCAAACAATTTGTAGCCCTGTGTTATCTTCAACCTGGTCTCTTTAACTACTCAACCAAAAACCTGTTAATCTTCGTGGACTACGAGATAAATTGTCAGGATTTGTTTCTTCCATGGTCTGAACTTAGAGCTGAAAGCAGGACATTCAATGTAGCTTTCAGTTCATATTCAGCTTCCTTTAGAAACAAGAAAAAGAAAAAGTCAAAAATGATAAGATAGGGATATATTATGGTTAAGATCAATAGTACAATGATGCTACTTATGGACCAAGACAAAGGCATGCGCTACGGAATGTTTTTGTTAAATATGATGTTATTCTATTTTATAAATCTTAGTCATTTATTTACGTGCGAAATTCAGAAGATTCAAATCCAAGCACGAAGACTTAAGAGTTATCCAAACCAGTTGAAATTCGAAATACATATATAAAATAGGTTTCTCTTTACCTGTACGCAACCCCATGTGTAGAGAACAAATGACAGTAATGATGTTGGAAAACTGTTCACGTTTCCAATTTCCAAGACTTCCTATCCTGTGGTTCGTTTGTGCAACAGACCTATATGGTTACAAATTTCAGCCAGTGAATGACGCTTCCAGCAGTTGGAGCAATAGATCCGGCAACTTGTCCTCGTATCAAAATGTCAAACTGCCATTCTTTCAACTTTCTATACTTAGAAAGCAACCGTTAAATTTTTTTTTTACAAGCATCCATATTTGTAACCAGAATATTTCCAAATCTACGGCTGTTAATAAATTTTTGAGTTTTAAATCAATTGAACTGAATTAATACATTTTAATATTTTTATTGGTTAAGAAATATAAAAATATTATAGTTTCATTTTTTACACTTAAAATATATAAATTATGAATAAAATAAATGAAGTCCATACTTAATAAAGCAAGAAAAGTATTAAAGTAATACAATATTATATAATATCTTGGTTACTTTTTATTTATTTTTATCATAAAATTTATTCTGGCGAAGTAGTTAATAATATTTTTTAAAGGGTTAAATTAATATTAACATTAAATTGTCCTTAAGAAGTGTAGAAGGATTAGGTAACCTAAACAATTAAACAACTTGTAGTACTAGCTGAACTCAAGGAGAATTACTAATTGTTACAGCCAATATTTGGTGCCTATACTATTGTAATATGTTACATTAACTAAACTGGCATCAAATGCATCAAAGAGATGAGTACTTTATGTCAAAGCTTATATGAAGTTGCCATCAATTTACTATAACAACAAACCTTATTGTTTAGTAGTATTGGCTCTCTGACTTAGCTAATAATCTCAAAATTTAAGGCAAAAACTATCAACAAAATTTACTTGTATGTGCAAACTCGACGCTTATTAGGGGTCATAGTTAGGCAAAATGTAGAGTAGCCATTGAGGCATATTACTCCATTGATGTTCATTGATCCATTCTTGGACCTTAACTTCCTTAGAGATGTTAGCCATGAAAGTTGGGGGCACTTGAACTCAATTCAAGATCCTTATCTTGCCCAAGTTTTTTAAAAACAAAGATGTAATTTCCCCATTACCTACCATACCTATAACATGTCTCTTAGTTTTAATAAATATGAAAACAATCAAGAATGTATAGGTTTCTTCTTAACTTTTTAAAAACTCTCCCCTTTAAAGAAGAAGATGCGAATGCACATCAACCATAGTGATTCTTTGAGGATTTCCTATGAAAAACTTATTACTCAAACTAATAAGAAACACTCTAAGCCCACCAATCTCTCTTGGCTTATAAACTTCCCTCCAACTCTAATTAGTAAAGTATTTTTTAGAATATTTATTCTATAATAATCTTCTCTTCAACCTTTTCAGTGTCTTTACCAACCTCGTAGCAAGAAAAATATGAACACTAGTACATGTGAAGTCTTCTTGTTGGTGACAGATATAAGTTACACCAATTTCTTAGCCTTTTTTGGACTAATTTAAGCACTAATTTAACTATCTAAAGTCTTCCTATTGGTGACAGATATAAGTTACACTAGTTTCTTAGCCTTTTTTGGACTCTCTCAATTAAGGGTAAACGTTCCTTGAATAACAATTTTCTAGTGATAATAGGTAAACTAAGACACATGAAAGTAGTATGTTTTACCTACTGGCCTAAGATATTTATGAGCCATGGGTCTAGTTGATTTGCACTTATTGAGAGAATAAGGTGGCTCTTTTGCCTGTGAATAACCAATCCTAAAAGTTCCTTAAAGGATTAAAGAGAGGTAACAAAGATGTAAACAAATATATCATGTGCCTTTGGGAGAAGCAACATATCATCAAGATACATAAGGTGAAAGATTGAGATACTTGCATTACTATGGAATTGGAAAGATGGATCCTACTTGATGTTGTGCTCTATCAGCCTTGAAAGAACTTCCAAAGATATAATAAGTATGTAAAGGGATAAAGCATCCCTTTTCTTTATGTCCTTTTTTCACTTGAAAAGAATTTTTGGTTCCCTAATAACCAATAGGAGATACTCAATAAAGTGTTAATTGATTGAATCATTTACTTTATGAAAATCAACTTTTATGGCACAATTCTTAAGAAAATTCTATTAGAGTATCCATTAAAACATTTTTTTAGCTAAGAGCATATTAACACTTATTATCCTTCCCTCTAGAAAGGTATATTGAGCAGGACTAGTGATGGGTTTTAGAGCCTTTCTTATCCTCTTGGCTAAAATATTGGAAAAAAAATTAACAAGAAATACGTCTAAATTCCTTTAAAATTTTGGTTAGGAATTTGAAGGATAATGTATATGAAGATTTATTATTCTCCAAAAGCAACTTTCCTGGCTCAAAGGTTTCCATCAAAACCTTAATGACCATATCTTTAATCAAAGGTCAAGCTTTCTGAAAGATCACACCATCAATCTATCATGTCTTAGTGCTTTATCTAGACTCATTTTAAACACCAATTATTCGATATCATTTCCACTAAAAGGAATAGTTAAATCCTGGATCACCTATAAAAGGAACTTATTAGAAATAAAAGAGCTAAGAAATTATCTGTAAGCCTTACTCTTAGCTAGCATACACAAGGACTCCTTAAAAGAATAAAGAGAGATATCTTTAGCCCTCAAACCTCACGTCTATAGCCTCTAGTTTTTAACATATTCCCTTAACTCCACTAAGTATTTCCTCAAACTAATATTTCCTTCAAACTTAGACTAATATTTCCTATAACCAACCATGTGTCTTAACCAAAAGGTTTGATACCTTGTGGATAGCTCCATAATATCCTTCTTTGAAAGACAAAGTTAGAACCAAACATAAAAGTAACTGTTATTTTTGTGTCTTCATAAACAATCTTGATTTTGGTGTATATATTATCAATCACTTGAATGTGTTACTATAAGCTCCATCCTCCTTATGTCAAAAGAAATTGTAATTCTACAAAAATAATGGTGGTTATGGTTGAAAGCAAAGATCACCAATTACCATAAAGTTTTAGTTTCAAAAAGTTCTCATGAGATAGTTTGCTCTCTAGGATACTAATAACTTATAGCTTATTACTAACCATAAAATCTCTAAGTTCTTGGTGTTTATTTAGGTCATTAAGGCCCCTCATAATTTATAATGTTATTGACATTAGGAGGGGTTTTATAAGACGATCCCTTTAAGCTCTTATTTCTTTTATATTTCCTCCTACTTATAACCTTGAAGTCACCATTACTTGTCTCAGCTGCTCTCTCTATTGAACAAGCCAGTAGTGAACTTTTAGGATTACATTTAAGAAATTAATAACTTTCCAATTCATTGATCTTTGAAATTTTTCTAGGGTTTGTTTCTACGATACCCTTATTCAAGGATGAATTCTTTTCCAATTCATCTCTCTAAGAATCTTTTGTAACCTTCTCTCCCAATTCCTTCAAATTACCAATTTTCTCAATGTGCTCCTATATAATAATCATAATATTATTATGCAAGTTATTGACATCTCCATCTTTTAACTGAGTTGGTTTAATCACATAAACTTAATATAGGCCCCCTCTTAGAATATTTACTAGTTTCCCTCCACCTTGAGGAAGCGACTTTAGTCTCAATTGCAAGGAGACTCTAATAGAGTCTTCATATAGAGCATCATCCTCTCCCAATCTCTCAATACGAATAAAGTTTAAAAGCTCCTCACTTATTTCCATATTGAAACACAGTCTAGCATACCCTATCATTCTTTTTAGTTCCCTCATTTTATTTATGCATATTGGTTTTTCAATGAAGCTAGCCAACACACCCAACCCTTTTGTGGAACAATACTCCAAAGGAACCTATGATGGTTTATCTAGATGGGAATTTGATCCTATTTGAAATTCTCCAGACATATTCCAGTTTTTCATGGCTACAAAAATAAGGGATTCTTATTATACACCATGGTTCTACCTCAAAAATTTCCATAGCAATTGATTGAGTAGAGATTTTGAAAAGCACCAAGTTGTATTCCAAAAGAAGAACTTCATTCATGTCCTCCTTATTCATTCTCTCATAGTTGGGAAAGGAAGATGATTGCCACATAAAAAACCTACTAAATTAAATAATCATGCCTTCACACCCACTTTTAGTATTTAAATTTCTAACTCAACTATGATTTACCTATCCTCTGTAGAAGGAGGCGTTTACTGTAGAGATCTATTAGCCTCCTCACCAATGACTTGCCTCTAGTTTAAAAAGGATTTATTAGTGGAGCTTTTTGTGAAGAATTCAAGGAGCCTAGTTATAGAGTATGGATTGTTTTGGCTTAGGGGTTAAAGGATGAAGAAGGAGGCAGGAGTAGGAAGGACAATTTATTTTGAACAAAGTTTAAAGAATTTGTTTCCGTTACTAGGTAGTGATAAAAACACAAGTTCAAACTCCCTTGGGAAACTTAAATCCATGGAAATTGAAGGAAAGTAGTGTAAGACAATTTAATAAAAAAGACAAGTGAGCATATAAGTGTGCCCTTTGATTTCTATGTTATAAGGTGCAAGATTTGTAATATTATGAAACTACAAAGTAAGACACAAGGTTATACATGCCACTTCTAGTGCCACAAACCCTTTATGAAGAGGTTAGCTTTTTTTTTTTTTTGGTTTACCATGAACTTAAAGGAATAAGGACTCTATCATGGTTTTTGTTGAAACATTTTCAAAGATTAAGTAGCAAAAACTATTACTAGAGCATTTAAGATAGTAGTTGCGTGATATATAGTAAGGTCAGAGCTATTTATTTCAAAGACAAAATAATTCTTTAATTACGTTTTTGAAATGTAAATCTTTAGTTTAAAGGACAAAAACATTTAAATTTTAAATTTATCTTTAAGTTTTAGATATAAAAATGATAATTATAACTAAAATTTAAATTTCCAAGTTCAACCTTTATTCTTTAATAAAAATCTTAATTGCAATTATTAAAACCAAGTTCGTCATTCTTTATGAATTACTACTATACAATAAAATCATAATGTCAAATATATCCTAATCTCTTGCCAACACTTATTCTTAAGCTAAATTAAATTGATTGAACCAAAAAAACAATAAAAGCAAATCTTTTCCCATTCAAAAGATGTGAGGATAAAATTGAGCAAGCTTAATTTAAAAACATAGATCCCTTATCTATAATTTGGAGTTAAGAAGCCATTCTTACTTATAACTAATTTGTTAGCATATCTTCTTATTTTACTGTATTGTCAACTAGCCTTAAATCATGGCTCCATGATCCTATAGAATTAAGCTCTTCTCTTGCTACTCTTCCATACATGTATCCTTCCTTGTTATGCATAAATTTTAGTTTTAGTTTTTGTTATTTTATTTCAAAACTCATTGACAGTCCAAATGAAGCTACCTTGGAAACTTACAACTATAAACTAGAACATGCAACGATGCCTATTCCGTGTTTTTCGTCTTCCTCCTTTTCTTATTATTAAAGACATTGCACAACTTACATAATTATTAGTGATTGACGTCCCAGTTTTGTTGTTATCTAAATTCTTGAAACAACTCTAACCAAAGTCATTATTTTATAAAGCGTATGACTGAACTCGAGATCTGTTTCTTTTTATTTATTAAATTGGTAAATGCTCTCTCTAAACTAGTTTTTTGTTTTGTTTTTGTGAAAGCCTGAGGAAAATAGAAGTCTTATTATGTGGGTTCCTTGTGCAAGCATGATAGATCATTCCATTTCATATCCATGTTTGTAAATTAGGTGAAAAATCAACGATCTTCTCAATGAGATTTTAGGAGACAAAAAATTTTAAAAAATTTGATAAACTCAACTCAATATAACATAATTGTATTTTAATTATAAATTCTATTTAAACTATATATATTTCAGTTTTTTAAGTTAAATAATAATTATATTTCCAAAAAACAAGACTAAGTTTACAAGATCATGAATGATCTCATTAACAAAGTAACAAGGCTATGGAAATACTAGGACCTGAATCAATAAACAAAATAAGCTAATAACTAGGAGCTTGATGGATAAAGTAAGGCCTAAGAGGTCGTACATAACATAAATAAAAGATTGAAAAGGGTTTAAAATTGCTACCAACTGCTAATGCCTAAAGAAAAGCTAAGCCCTTCACCTCTTATCATAAATATTTCCTTTATTTAAATTAAGTTCTTTTATATTGCTATTTATGTTTCTTCTTGTTGATTTTTGAAAATTCTTCCATTTCTTTTATTTCTTTCTCTTTAGATAGAGTGGATGGTACAACCAAAAGTAATGTTGAAGAATAAATGATCATCTTTAGAGAGCTTATGAGGATTAAAAGCCTAGAGAACGATTCTTTCCTATTCATATTCATTGTAGAAGTGGTTACAAAGTTATTGAATGAACATCCAAAGGCCAATTGCAAAAGAACAATAAAGAAGAGATGTTTAAGAGTTTCATATACCTCTTTAAAAAGCTTCCAAATTAGATTAGGACTTAAGGAACCTCTAGATTTTATCCACAATAGTAAGTTTATTTTTATTTTTAGAGGATAATAAAATGCCCTTACAAGAAATATATTTAAACCAATCTAAACAAAACCATTTAATTTTGAGAGCATGGTGTCTAAATACACCGTGACAGAATTGGTTTGTAAAGGTCTCAAAGGAGTGCTTTATCGAAGTGACTATCCTCTCTATTAGAATTAGGATTGTATGGAGAGAACCTCTCAAAATGGAAATATTGCCTTTATATTATAGCACCATTCACTTCCTCGATCAGCAACTTCAGTTTGCCATTTATAGGGAACAACAACTTCATATTTTGGTAGTTAGTTAAGAGTTATAAAGGTATTAGAAAACTCTTGGTGTTTTCTTCATTCCTTATCTTGACTTTAATTAACTCTGCAAATTTTCTCCCAATTTCAAGAGTTGCAGCATTAACCAAGAAAAGTCAATCCTAGGTTTTAGATTCCATAATTTCTTATCCTCTAAATAGTGTCTATGAAGCCATTTAACCTATAAGGATTCCTTTTCAACAAGGATTCTCTATAATCTCTTGGCAAGTAATACTTTATTCATCAAAAGAATAGAAAAAAATTCTTAAAACTCCTTCAATTTTTGGAAACCAAGCATCCTTCAGCCTTACCTTAGCATAAGGCTTCATATGTGCATCACTAACCCATAGAAAGTTCCTTAGAAGTTTCTCAATATCTCTTTACATTTTCTTAGGGAGAACTAGGTGATATGTCTAATAAATATGTAGGTTATTAAGTATGAATGAGATAAGTTGTAATCTATTTGCAAAATGAAATACATTTGTTGCATTAATGTCCAATTCTAATTTGTACCATATCATAGAGACGTTGACATTGCCTATAGGTAATCCTTTTAGTAGTGATTGGAACTCCCAAATGCAAAAGGGAGATTTGAGTCTAAACCCTATAATTTTAACAAGCTAATGAGATAAATGCTTAACATTAACAATGACCATAAGATGGATTTTATCTTTACTGATGCACAAACTTGAGAGCTTATTAAAGGTGATAAGGGAGTTGATTAAGCAAGCAACTAAAATAAATTTAGCTCTTATAAAAAAAGAAGATCATTACAAAATAAGAGGTTGAAGAAGCTAAGTTACCTATATATGTTATGAAACCTGAAGCTATTGTCCATCCTTATATCATTATTAATCAATCTTGTGAGAACTTCTATACAAAGGGTAAGAAAGTACAAATAAAGAGAGTCATCTTACCTTATTCCTTTAAAACCTTTGGTAAGATGTGAAACCTATCTATTAATGAGATAAATGATTAAGGGAACCAAAACCTTCAAGAGAATTCAAAATAAAGTCCCAAGCCACTAAATCAAAAGCTTTATGGAAATTGATTTTTATAAATCAATTCCTACTAGATATCTTTAATTGATAGTCCTTAAAGAATTCTTATACTAGTAAAATATTGCCTTTAATAGATCTTTCCTTTATAAAGTTGTTTGAGATGAGTCGATAATAGAAGGTAAGATTAACTTCAATCTAGAGGAAAAGATTTTGGAGATTACCTTGTAGAGTATTACAATAAGATATTGGTCTAAAATATCATAGAGGGTTAGAAGATTTGAGAACCAAATAAATGTGGGTCTTATTCCAAACTTCCAATAACCTCGCATTCAAAAAGAATTCTAGCAGTACATTAGTTAGTTGAGTTTTAAGAGTAACCCTAAGCCTTTTAAAAGAAGAGTGTGTTAAACCTATCAATGGCAGAAGCTTTATAAGATTAAACTAAATAAGGCTTTCTCAACGTCCTTTATAGAGAAGTAAGTCACTTTAATCCTTGGTGATCAACTTAGGAATAAAGGAGCTAAGAATATTGATATAAGAGGAGCAACTAGAAAGAGTGCTAAGGTGCTTTAAAAGTAATCATAGACAAGTTTCAATTACCTTGCTTGATCACTTATTACGTTGTTGTCCTCTACTATATGTGAGGTAATTTTATTAGAGTTCCTTTTTTAGAGTTGAGCTTTATGATAGAATCCATAGTTATTGTCTCTATCTTTTAGCCAAATTATAATCTAATCAAGGAACAAAGATTCTCGATTATTTTGGTAAAATTCCTTAGGGCATTTTTCTCATCCTTTTTCTTAGTAGTGTCACAAGGAGATTCATAGAGCTCTTTTTTATTTTGATGAAGCAGTTCTCTAGCCTTATTAAGTTCTTATATTGTATTTGATTATTTCTTAAATTTTTTTGGATTTATTACGTTGGTAATTCCATTCCGGAAAAGTTTCAAAACTTATCAAAACTAATTTTAAGTGTATTCATACTTCGAACAGCGCATGAGGGAGACACTTAAGGTCTAATGTCTCGTGCAATATGTTCGGTATCGGAAAGTACGACAAACACTTCTATTGAGATATTTTGTTTTTTCAAATTCTCAAATAAAGTTTAAAGACAATGTTTTCAGTGTGAGTATGTGATTAATTGATTGTGAATCTGGTTTCTTCATTTATGATTGATTTTCATATACACTATACCCATATAGAATGTGAGGATGACATAAAGTTGTATCCCTTGTGTATGTAGACTTTTTAGGGTACGAATGTGAATGCAGTCACTAAAATGGCCTTTTAAGTCAATATTTTAGATTGATCTGCTAATATGTTTGGGGATGTCTTTGACCTTATGTTTGGTTATTCTCCCCAAAGGTGTTAACCTTACATAATGTTTTGAGATGTTCATAAAGGCATTTGATAGAGGAAAAGTCGTAGCTTAAATGGTTTATTCACCCAAAGGTGGTAGTACCATGAGAGTTGATGGTTTGTACTCTAATTTCTTTTATGTGGGAATCTGATTGCATATATTATGTATTCAGCCCAAAGGCATTTCATAATCTGTGTGATTATATTCCCAGAAGAGATACTTTAATGCTTTGAGTATCGTTGTTATCCTGCATGTATACTGTTTTAACATTGTCTTTTCTATTCTTCAGTCACCTTCTCAGTCAACAATAATGCCGTCACCATTGAAACCTTTAACGGTTTCAACTTCAAGTGTTGGACCCCGAACTTTCGGTGGAAATTAGAAATATTAAAATGAATTCAATGAGTGTTTTTGTATATGAATTGTGTTATAGAAGTTTTTATGCCTTGAGGAAATT
>JANVCL010023210.1:0-10406 GCA_026546855.1 Erythroxylum incrassatum
ATTTTGGTAATTGAATGTTTAGGGAGTGATATTACATTAGAAGAAGTGAATTTGGAAAGATTATGAGTGAATATGATATTAGAATGGATGTAGGAATAATTGGAGAGGCTTTGGAGGAAGTTTTAGGTAACATATGTCCGTTTAGACAGACTTTAAGTCCGTTAAACAGCCCTTCTTGGGTGAAAAAGAGCCCCCAGCCCAGTGCATGTCCGTTAAACGGACATTATTGTCCGTTAAACAGACCTTCTCGGATGAAAAATGGCTCCCAAGCCAGTCTATGTCTGTTAAACGGACATTCACGGGATAGGTACAGTAAATCGTGATTATGACCACTTTAGAGGCAGAATCTCGCTTTAAGCTCTTCATAAAAGTTGTCGATATCGATGTCTTCTTTTTAATTGTCTAAAAACAAAATCAAGCAGCATTTGTAGAAAAAGTTATGGCAATTGCGCCAAGAGATATACAGTTGGAGTAAGGACACAAACATGTTGGATTCCTTTGATCATAAATTTTTCATCCGACCTCCAATTTAAGTGATTCTTAGAGCATTGGATTCCTAACATATTTTCTATCTCTCCATAAAAATTTGTATCTTTTGAAGTTTATTTGAAAAATTTTGATGGAGAGAGAGTGAGGGGTCGGTTGGGAGAGCATGATTGGGGTATGGGCACACTTGGGCTTTTTAAACATATCTTGATCTATAGAGCTCCGATTAAGATGGATCTTGCTTCAAAACAAACTAGAGGCTTAGAGCTAAAATTTATTTCAAGAAGTCAAATTGAAATTCAGGTTTGAAGTTTCCCAAAATTTGTTCTGAATTAGGATAAATGAGTTTGATTATGGTGATTGATCTATATGGGCACACCATTGA
Source organism: Erythroxylum incrassatum (assembly GCA_026546855.1). NCBI lineage: Eukaryota > Viridiplantae > Streptophyta > Magnoliopsida > Malpighiales > Erythroxylaceae > Erythroxylum > Erythroxylum incrassatum. Next base: position 872 of record JANVCL010023210.1, read on the forward strand.
ACAAATTGTGAGGAAATTTTTGGGATGTTATGAGAATAAATATGAACTGATGATGGCTAATGAGGGTTAATTGAAATAACCCTACAGGATGATATGTTCATGCTTTATGACTCCGAATCGATTGTTGGGCTTCAGAAACGAGGCTCAACATCAAGTTTTACTAATTCAAGTGTATTTTGTATTTTTGGTTTACGAACTCAACTGATGTATTATGGCTTAAAATGCCATTAAAGCTTTGTAAAACTTTTATCTTTTGATATAAATGAAATATATTTGGGTTGTCTATGATTTTCTTTTTTTTGCAGTGTATTTTGATTTAGAGATGGGATTAAGAAATTGAGAATTGGTTTGTGTTTATATTCATGTTCACTTTGGTCTTTAGTTAAATCAATAAGGGTGGTTGAAAGAATTTATGTTTGCATTTAATAAGGTAGGTTGTTCTGGGTTTTTGGGTTTTGTATCGAGGTTTTCGCCGCGGCATAGCCAAGAGTTCGCCACGACGTAATTCACCTAATGGTATTTTTGCCTTCTTGTGACGACTTCATCGCGGCGAAGACAATGTTGGCCGGAGCGAAGTCAGTTTTCCAAGGTTGCCACGACGAAGCAATAATTATTGCCGCGGAAAAATTGACTCGAAGGTCTATGGAATTACTCCCACCTGTTTGTTGCGGTGAACCCACCTTTGCTTCCGATGTTTTCTCATGACCATTAAAGGTTTGTAAATATTCCTTTTGCATAACCTTCACCCAACCGTCCCAAAGCTCACGTCTTATGATTCTAAAATGTTGGGCTTCGAAAATAAGACCTAATAGAATTGCTTCCTATATGCCCTCTGATCATGATCAGAATTATTAGTAGCAGGGGATCAGGAAGTGTTTCTTCCAAGACATAACTAAGTTTTTTAGACTAGAGAACTATTCTAAAGTTCCTGAGCCAGTCAAGGAAGTTTGGTCTAGTCAACTTGTTAGCTTCCATCAATGATCCTAGATTCACATTACTACTCATGGTGTTGACTCAGGCAATAGCAACCTATCGTCAAATAGAGAAAAATTAGAATATACTTAAATGTATGTCTATAAGGACTTTAATAACACTCATTATGGCTTCCACTATTTTCACAAATTTATAACCTTCAATATAAATCTGAGAGAACTCATAGAGAAATTCTCCTAGTGGGTTGATATCCAATATCCCTAAGAATGACCTTGGGTTGCCCAACAAGCCACCTTAATTCAACCGGTAGGTATTGATCATATCAATTGCATCTCTAATGCAGCTATCAAATCTAATGCTATCAATTGTTGATATGTGCACACTCATTAGGCTATCAACTCTTGACATGTGTACATTAGATGTACACTACCCAACTTGGCCTCTGTCCATGTTGACCTTAAGTTTGCCCAACAAACCAACGCTTTTAGTTAAAACTGACCTATTAATCCAGATATTCTATTTCCATAATTTGAACATATCCATGTAAAGAAGGCTTAGGTTTGCCCAACACACACACATGTAGTTACTATAACTACATGGCGGCAATAAACCAACGTTTTTAGTTAAAATTGACCTATTAATCCAAATATTCTATTTCCATAATTTGAACATAACCATGTAGAGAAGGCTTGGGTTTGCCCAACACACACACATGTAGTTACTATAACTACATGGCATGATATGGACTACCTAATCAAATTGGGCCTAAGCCCATAACCATCCATCATGCAAGCCCACACTTTCTCCTAACCACACATTCTCTAATGCATATATGTAAACACCTCATTTTGCTTATGACATTTTATGGATTCTAACATGAAAGCCCAATCCAACACTTAGATTTAATATCTTCCTTTTACTAACTTGGCTAAAATTATTATTGTATGTTATTTCAATTGGAATTAATATTAATCTAATTAACATGAATTCCTAATTCCAAAAATTAATTCATAATTAATTTACCTTAAAATAATTATTTGATGTCCATTGTCACACATGTCAATTTTTCTAATCTTACTAGAAAATCTATTACTCTACTAAAATTAATTTCTATAATTTCCCAAAATTTCCAGAACATCAAATCATCAGTCTAGGCATCTCTAGGTCATTTTATGATGATCAAAATAATTTACGAATCACCCAAAAATTATTATGATCACCGAAACACCGATAAGACACTAAAAACGAAAAAATATGACTTCTAAGATTTTTCTGAAATCAAATTTTTAGCAAAATCATTTAGGAATGCATCAAACATCAAATTAAGATATTTTTATCACATAAAAATATTTTTAAGGTTCTGGAACTGAAATCTAGACATACAAAAACATCAAACAAAACAGATCCTACAATTTCTAGAAAATTGTCCAGATTTGGAAATTTGTTTGATAAAATTATTAAAACATTTTTAATAATTCTAAAAAAATTACAGAGGCATAATCACATCCCAAATATGTTCACATAATTTTTCTAGAAACAAATTCCACGAAAATCATGTGTAACCTCATCAGTTTAGCCAATAGACATTACACGAACAGTAGAATGACAAATTTCATGCATGTTCTTGTAAATTCGAAATGAAATATTTTAATCAAATTAAAATTATTTTCAATCACACTGAATCATTCACTTACATCTTATGAACATATTGGTGAAAGAAAATCATGAAAACCATTTTTCTATATTTAATTTCTAGCAAAACATTACAGGATATCTCTAATACCATTGTAAGGTTCCGATCATATATCTCATACATAATATATATCAAATATATGCAGCAGAAAATAAAACGGAACCTAAAAAAAGATTACTCATGCATAAAACATGAAATGTAAGATGTTTATATACCTTTCTGACAATCTCCTTCGTTCTTTAGTCTTCTCTGCGTTGGGTTCTCATAAACCACAACGATCAACGTAGGCCGTCTCTAATGAAAGTCCACACGAAGATAGAAGGATGAAACTTCACTAGGATATTACTAGAATTCTTTCTTTATGCTAGCAAAGACAAGAACATTTGTGTGAGTTAGAGAGAAAAAGTGTGTGTGTGAGAGAGAGAGAGAGAAAAGAACCTTTCTTTTACTTGTGTCTTACACAAAATGCATGAAAATCATCTCTATTTTCTGCACCCGCACCAATTAGCCTTCCATAACCCCATCACTAATGGAGAGTTATAGGAAGTTAATGATAATGACTAGCATGCATTAATGGAAGTTATGGGAAGTTAATAACCATGAACAACATGTATTAATGGAAGTTTGGGAAGTTAATGGTCAAATTGGCAGCCAACAACACTTGTTTTTAATCCATTCCATGTAAAGTTTTCTACCACGATCACATTGTGATACAATCCCGAAACACTCTCTCATATCTTGAATCACCCTTTAAATCCATTTTATTCATCATTTGGATCTCTTATGTATATGACAAGAGTGATATCTAGCAACACATTATGACAAGAGTGATATCTATACGCAATGTTGTCATGCAATTCGTCTTTTCATCATCTATACCCAACTTGGTTCAGAGTATCATCAAAGTGTCAACTCCCACTGGACTGACTACGTCACATTTAGTCTAAGTGATATTAGATCTTGTCTAGAGGACCTCATTACTCTATGATAATCATTGAAGAGTCTTTTCATGACACATATCTGCTTTGGCTTGAGACCCCCAAGTAATGACCCCGACTAGAGGCTGTGGGTATCATCTCCTTCTACAAGAGCGGTGAATCCTTTATTGGCTACTCAACCCTGAAAGGCACCGATGAATGGAGTCAAAGCATAGGATTAGTATCCGAGATATCCTTGAGCACCTCAAGTCAAAGGATACTTATATCATTGCTATGATGAGAATATCATTGACACTTGAATATAATATCCATATGATTATCTCATAATTGGTTAATCCAAGTACACTACCTTTAGTAAGCATCCACATATTAACTCTAAACAACTCATGTCTACAGCTTATGAGATCTACTACTTGATCCAATCAATGAGTATAACATGTGCTAGTCTATCTGGATTAATGATATCCCATCTCATTAATCATTTTACTAGGGAAAGTTTAGATACTAACATAATTACACATGATAGGAATCTCATCATCATGATTTCCTCCATGCCATATTTTGTATCAAGGACTTCATTAAATCAATTTAAGACCAACATTAAATCCATAAATGTATGAATATCGAAATAATGAAACATGCCTTTATTAATCATAAAATGATTTGTACAATAAGTGCTAAAGGTGATTGCCTTTAGAGCACTTCTCTAACACCATACCAGCTGCTACACCATCCACCACCCTTATACCGACAGAGATATCAGGGGTAAACGATGCGGATGAAGAAGGCGGCCTTCAGTCTGGAGATGAGGGAGCTTATGGAAGAACTTACATCATAATTGTCAACAATATGTAAGTGAAAATACATAAAACACCATATGTTTATAATTAAGTTATAAGTTTAAATTTAAAAAATGGTATAAAATTAATTGTTTTATATTAGGTTGATTCCGTTTGGACCGTGCTCAAGAAGCATGACATCCAAATTCAATGAGAAGATTGATCTTGAGGGTTATATATGGAAGAATATTTCTCAGGCGACAAAAGAATTTTACTATCAGGAATTTAAGGTTAAAAAATTATTTTGTTTTTTATAATTGATTTTTATACATTAATTAGATAAATATTATTACATTATAAGTACTTATCATCTGTTTTTTCTTTTGTTTCAGAAAGAATTTATAGGATTTTGAATTTGACGCAATCATTTATAAAGTATGGGAGAGACGAGCACATACACGTTATCAAGACTTTGTTGGTGCGATACACGACTGATGTACGACCGCCTTATATTTCTAAACAAATATGGAGTCGTTGGCAGCAGTATTGGACATCTGCCGATGCAATGTCCATTTTACAACGTAATTCTACCAACAGACGTGGAGGACAGGGGAAGAGAGTCTTCCAGAAAATACTTTAGGATCTATTACCTATTACAAGCATGCAAAGAGACTTGTAAGTATCTACACTTTATATTTATATTCTGATTCTTTTACTTGGTGTATTTCAAATTAATTTGATGTCTAAATTTTGGAATGAAAATATGTGTATTATGGAGAATGATAATGTTATAAATGTCTGATGCCATATATGACTGTATTTTTTAGTTATTTTCTTTGTTCAACAGGGGTTAAATATCATAAAAATCGAGCAAATTATGCCAAAATTTTTATAAATTGTAGTTTTTTATTGTATTATTACTACACTACGTACTTTTTTTCATTGTCACATTTTCATATGGGTCTACTGGAAATAGCCTCTCGACTCTATAGGGGTAAGGCTGCATACAATCAGATTTCTCCAGACCCCACATTGATGCGGGATTCGGACTGGGTGTGATGATGATGATGATGATGATTTTATTCTGATACAGGAAAAGTCTATAGGCACGAATCCTACACCCTGTTAGCTGTTTTTGAACGCTCACGCTAAGAAGCATGACGATGCGACCTTCGTCAACACCCGATTTAGAGAACTAAATGTATGTGAAATTTATACTTTAATATTAATGCTTAATAATTATCACTTCCTAACATAAACATTGTCTTCTAGTAGGACCAAATACAAGAAAATATTCAACGACAGTCTCAATAGTCTGAAGATGTTGATGAGACTTAAACCTATCTTCATATAATGGGTGGTAGGGACCGTCCAAGAAAGGATATTCGGCTTAGGTTCATTTGCGAACACATATTATTCACAATCTTCCACGTCTAGCATAACAGCATCTAGTAAGCGGTCCACACCCAACGAAGTCCATGAGCTTCGGAGCACAATACAGACATTGGCAACTCAGTTGCAATAGTCGATGAAGTACATAATTCAGCTCCGTAATAAAATGGATGAGTTGAAGAGGAGGGGTAGCATCTCATCGCAGCAATCAGAGCACCCACGGTCACCAAATGAATAGCATACTTGTAGTCATTTCGTATGAATTACAAATACTTATTATGTACAAAAGAATTTTTTATTATCAATTAAGATAATTTTTACTATATATCATCAATCAACTTTCTGTTTTAACAAATTAAATGTAGAAACAAATGAAAATATTTTCAACATATAAATCATAAATGTTTAAATTATGCATCAACCATAAGATTATCAAATAAAATTTAATGCAGGCAATTTAGAAAAATAGTTTTAGTAAATTTACAGACAAAAAAATAAAGTTTGTCAATAAAATTTATTCGATTTACCGACAGATAACTAATAATCGTAGGTAATTGAAGAAATGTAATTAGTAATTTAATTTGTTAGTTAGTTTTTGTATTTGGGCTTTTTGTGTATATAGTCCAACTGTTTGTACATAATGCAGTGAAGTCCAGAAGAGCATTTTGATCTGGCTCCCAAAACTAGTCTTCGTCTTTCCTCTACTCTTACTGTCTCTTATTTCCGATTATATTTTAACATGGTATCAAAGCCACCGGCGACGATCGACCATTATTATTGAGCTTCACTAAGCGTTGTTCTTCCTTTCTTTGCATTTGTTCTTCTATTCTTTGCATTTTCTCCATTTTTGAAACCCAATTCGTTCATTCTCTGCGTTTTCCCCAATTTTTGAAACCCTAATTTGTTCATTCTCTGCTTTGCCTTGGTTCAAATAATTCATGACGATCGATTATCCAGATTTGTTGCAAGCTTCTCTTAACACAAGTGTTAAGATTGATTTTAATAATCCTTTGTACCTTCATCCTTCAGACACTCCTGGCACATTGCTTGTTTCGCATCAACTCACTGGAATTGAGAACTATAGTATGTGGAGTAGGTCTATGCGAATTGCATTGCTGGCAAAGAATAAGATTGGTTTTGTTGATGAAATTGCTCACGAAATGATTTGGAGCCGAAGCTTCATCCACAGTGGGAGCGTTGCAATGCCATTGTTCTTTCCTGGATTCTTAATATGGTTTGCAAGGATCTCTCTGTTGGCATTGTCTTTGCATCGAGTGCTGCTCTTGTTTGGAAAGATCTGAAGGAAAGGTATGATAAGGTGGACGGGTCTCGTATTTTCTTTCTTCATCGTGAAATAGCATCACATTCTCAAGGTACTGCTTCGGTCTCTGCTTATTTCACCAAATTGCATCTCCTCTGGGATGAATATGATGCTTTGGTTCCATTTGCTTCTTGTGATTGTGCTATGTCTCGGAAGAATTCTCAGAATCTTTTGCAGCAGTGTTTATTTCAATTTCTTATGGGTCTTAATGAGACCTACTCAGCTGTGCGCAATCAAGTGCTTCTCATGCAGCTTTTGCCTTCAGTAAATCAGGCCTATTCGATGCTTCTCCAGGATGAAGCTCAACGCCAGCAATCTTCTTTGGTTACAATAGCTGAACCTACTGCTTTTTATTCCTCTAATACTCGTAGGAGGTTTCAGGGAACTTGTGATCACTGTGGGATTAAGAGGCACAAGAGAGAATCCTGTTACAAGCTTATTGATTTTCCTACAGATTTTAAGTTTACTAAGAAGAGGGCTAATAATGTTACTTGCTCAGGAGATGATGATGATGACTCAGATGCTAAGTCAATAGTTCACTTGGTTACTCCTCCATCATCTTCTGCTTCAGTTTTTACTCCAGAGCAATATTAGCAGATTCTGAATCTTTTGAGCAAGGAATCTTCTCCTCCGGTCCCTGTTGTTGCACACATGGCAGGTATGGCTTCTTCATATCGATCAAGCTCTATTGAATAGATACTTGATACTGGTGCTTCAAATCATATGACTTTTAACTTTCATTGCTTGCATTCTACTGTTGCTTGTGCTTCTAAACATGCTTGTGTTCAATTACCGAATGGTATTTCTATTGCTATTACACACTTAGGATCACATTCCCTTTCACCTGTTCATACTATCACCAATGTTCTTTATGTACCCGACTTTAACTTTAATCTCATTTTTGTTTCAAAGTTGACATTTTTTATCCCAAATTTTGTATCCTACAGGATCTTTGCAGTGGACTGATATTGGGGATTGGTAAAGAGAGAGCTGGTCTTTACATTTTACAACCATTGGCATATCAACCGAAGCCTCTGTCTTGTGTTGTTGATGCTAGTATCTCTTGTACTGGTATCTCTTCTTGTTTGTTTGTCAATAATGTAAAAACTCAACCTTGTACATGGCATGCTAGACTTGACCATTCTTCTGTTTCTATTATAAATAAAATTCCAGATTTGAATCTCAATTTACACAATTGTGATGATATTCATTCTTGTCATATCTGTCCATTGGCCAAACAACCTAGACTTCCTTTTCCTTTAAGTATTAACCGAGCACCTAAACCTTTTTCCCTCGTACACATTGACCTTTAGGGACTTTATCGGATCTCCACACATAGTGCCCACCGTTATTTTCTCACAATTGTGTGATGATTTTACCTGTATGATCTGGGGTTCATCTTCTCAAACTCAAAAGTGATGCCATTTTAACCTTACAAAGTTTCTTTACCTTGGTAAAAACTCAATTCTCTAGTATTATTCAAATTGTCCGAAGTGACAATGGCACTAAATTTTTTAATGAAGTCGGTCAAACCTTGTTCACATCTCTTGGTATTATTCACCAAAGTTCTTGTACACATACTCCTCATCAAAATGGAATTGCTGAGAGAAAGCATCGACACCTTTTAGAGGTTGCCAGAGCCATTAAATTTCATTCCAACATGCCTTCTAAATTATGGGGAGAGTGTATTTCCACGACTTGTTATATCATTAATCGTTACGTACCTCTGTCCTTAAATGGATATCATCATAGCCTTATATCTTAAACCACCATCCTTTGATCACTTTGAAGTCTTTGTTATGCTACTGTCACTCCCTATGTTGATAAATTTTCACCTAAAGCTATTCCTTCAGTTTTTATGGGTTATTCTGCTGTCCAAAAGGGTTATATCCTTTTTAACCTTTTCACTAAACAATTTTTTGTCAACAGGGATGTAGTTTTCCATAAGACTATCTTCCCATTCAAATTTACCTGCAATCCTTCTCCTTTATTTCCTGTTCCTGACTTTAATGCTATTCTTATCCGAATTTCTTACAGTTTGTACCACCACCACCTCACCATCTTTTAGTTGAATCTCCTTCTCCACAGTCTATTCCTGAGCCACTAGCTTTCATCCCAACTCCACCTACATCCTCTCTTTCTCCTCCTCCATTTTGTCCACCTGAACCGTTACAGCGATCCACCCGAACATCTAGACCCCCAGGATGGTTACAAAATTTTATTTGTTCCCATAAACCTTCGTCTTCTTCTTCCCTTGCTCTCACAACTCCGTATCCCCCTTCATGATTCACTTTCTTATTCCCACTTAACTCCATATACAGTTTTTTTTTGCAAACTCCATCTCTAGCATAGTTGAACCCACTACTTACTATGAGGCAATTTTAGACAAGCGTTGGGTAGACGCTATGCAACAGGAAATTCAAGCTTTGGAAGCTAATGTCATTTGGAAGGTGGTTCCCCTCCCACTTGGTAAGCACCC
>JANVCL010023238.1:0-10403 GCA_026546855.1 Erythroxylum incrassatum
ACTTCATGGGAGTATTAATAAGGGTATATCTATAATTTCATTAGCTTTCTTAATAAGCGTGCGTTTTTCTAAAATGACACTTATTATGAATTGGAGGGAGTAGCAATTTGTCAAATCATTTAAAAGCAATTAAAGCAACATTTATAAAACAATTGAAATAATTTAATGCTCTTGAATTTGAAAAGATAGTTATGGCTCATTACTATAAACATGAAACCTACCTTGAATTCCTTGCTTAATACTTGCTTAAAGATACCTCTCTTCTTACTCTTCTTGCCTTTCTTGATTTTCTTCATCAATGGCAAAATTCCCATTCAATACGAACATCAATTGAGAACCCAAAGAAACATATTCATAAAATTGATCTTAAAAAGATTAAACTCGTGCATTTCCTAAGCTTCTTGAACTAAAACCCTTCCAAAAATTCAAAAGATTAAGTAAGACATTACCTTGAATCTTCACTAAATGAAGAGTTTCTTGGCTCTAATGAAAGCTATTCTCTTCCTCTACCTTTTTCTCTTCTTGAACAACCTCAAAATCTCTCTTGAAGGCTAAGAAAAATTGAAACCTAGCTTATTTTCTCTCTTCTCCATAACACTCTCTTTGTTCTCCCTTCAATTTTCATTCTTCTCTCTTCTCCCTTAATTCATGTTTTCTTCCTTCTTTAAAATGCAAGACTACTTTTCTTCTTATCTTTTTACCCTTAATGATTGAAAAATGTCCATTTTACCCTTTCTTATATGCCTTATAACTTTAATGCTTAAGTGATCTTTCAAAAATACCCTTGAACATTTTTATTATCTTAAAACTTCAATTTCATTAACCCATGCAATAAGTCCTACTAACTTTGACATAATAAATAACTCCAAAAATAATTAATCTATCAAAACCTCATAATTTACTTAAATCATGCTTAACTCAATAAAATAATAAGAAAAATTTCAGGGGCCAACATTTTGCAGTTAGAAATTATTTGATATGCTTTTACTTAATAAAAAGTCAAATATGGACATAAAATAAAAATAATTTTAAAGCTCCATAAAATACCTGTCATGCACAGAAAAACTTCCTCATTTAGTTGCTCACCCAACCTTAAAGGTAATGATTTCCAACAAAGGCTTTTGAAGACACTGCTAAAAAAGGTAACAGTTGGCTAGTTGGTGGAGCAAGAAGAAAGGAACACAAGACGACATCCAAAATGACAGAAAAAAGGTAAATCGATGGGGAATCCTTTGTTGGAAGTTATTGAGGCAGAATTCTAGTGACAGCAAGAGGAGGAGTAGGTAGATATAGCGAGAAGAGCCAAGGAGGCAAAGTGGCGATAGAGTAGGACTGCAGTGGAGGACTAATACATTCACTTAATTTTCCTATGGTTCTAAGAAGAAAACATAGTTTAGGATACATCTAAACGAAATTATGACCTTTATTTCTATAGGAAATAATTTTCCTTTATTTCCTTTATGTTGTGTTACTAGTTTTGCAAGTCAAAAGGGCATCATCAAGAAGGTAAGTTCTTCACACATATTTTCTTACCCCTCCAATATTAAAGGAGGCAATTCTTGTTCTAGAAAAAATGGTTGATGTCAAAACAGTTGCTCAAGGATGATACCTGAACAAATTTAAGCTCTGTAAATCTATTTACTCTCTACACTGATGTAAAACTATATACAGAAAACCTTCTATAACTATTCTCTAGTAACTAACTAATAACAAAGTAGCTAACTTCTGTATATATGGAATAATATATATAAATAAAAAATATTTGTTCACCTCCCCTTAAGTTGGAGTATGATGAATATCATACAAGTCCAACTTGTAAAGAAACTATTGAAACAGAGGTGTGGAAAAGACTTTCTGAACAAGTCTATAACTTAAAACTTGGAAGGGATATGTCACGGAAGTATCAACCCTTGTTTAAACTTGTATCTTATAATATGACAATTAATTTCTAAATTTTTAGTTCTATTATGAAAAACAGGATTAGAAGCGATGTGAATTACAACTTGCTTATCACATCATAAAGATATCAACAACTATATAATATTTGTGAATCATTCTTAAGTTAGATAATCCATTATGATTCTCAAATTATAGCTCCTACGCTGCTATACTCTACTTTTACTGATGAATTGGAAATTGTATTATGCTTCTCAGTTTTCGATCATATTGGTGAATTGCTAAGAAAAACACAATATCTTGTTAAAGAACTTGTAGTATCATGACTTAAGGGCCAATTAGCTTTACAATTAATAAACCTCAATTTTTAAAAAAGTTTTGGAAGAGAAAAATAAAGCTTTTAATTGAGAACCCTTGATATATAGTAAAACGTGTATAATTGCATCCCAATATGATGATCTAGGAGCTTGAACAAATTGACTAAGCTACTGAATTGCATACAAAAGATCAGGACATGAAAATAGCAAATACAATAATCTTCCCACCAACTGCCTATATTGCTCTGGATCATTTAATAATTCTTCGCTTTTTGCACTAAACCTATACCCCTTTGGTAATGGCATAGCTACTGATTTAGAGATAAGTAAACCACCATCATTTAGATTATCCAAGACATATTTTCTTTGATTAAAATAAAGACCATCCATAAACCTTGCAATCTCTAATCCTAGAAAATATCTGGCATAACCTAAATCCTTTATAGTAAACTGTTCATGCAGAAATTGCTTCACCTTTTGTATTTCTAATTATAAAGAGAACATTATGAATATAAACAATTAAGCTTAAGAAATAGAAATTTTGTATAAACAAACAAAGATCATTCAAATATTGAATGAATCCAAGTTTTAATTTTATTGTAAGTTCTTGATTCCATTGTCTTGAGGCTTGCTTCAAGCCATACAACGATCTGATCAACCTGCAAACTTGATGTTTTTAAGTTTTAACATACCCTTCGAGAGGTATCATGTAAACTTCTTCATCTAGATATCTATAAATAAAAGCATTGCTGATATCTAGTTAATGAAGTGGCCATGAATAAGCAACTATAATAGTTAAGAAAATTCTGACTGTTACTACCTTTGAAACTGGAAAAAACTATCCATAAAATCAATCCCTTTAACTTCGTTATATCCTTTGACAACTAACTTGCTTTATATCAGTCATCTGTTCCATTAGGTTTAATTTTCACTTTATATACCTTTTTTGATCCTATTGCCTTTTTTCCTGGTGGTAAATTTGTCAGCTTCAATGTCTTATTGCTTTCAAGTGCACTTAATTTTACATTTATCCCATATACCCACTCCTTTTTAAGTCTAGCTTGATTAATAGAAAATGATTCTTGAATATTAGACACTAAAGCTAAAAATGACATGTAATATGTAAAACATTTGGGTGATTTATGGTAAGGAAATGTGTTTGGTATAAGGTTTGTCCAGTTAGTAAACAAAGGAACATATTCTACATTATAGGAAACAAAATAGTTCAACCATGCAGGTATTTTTCTGACTCTGGCACTTTTCTTTAATCGTAACTCTTTAGGTAACAACAATGGTGGTTCATATATTTGGGTTATTAGTTATACTTGAACTAGTTTATGTTGATCTAGTGTTTTAAAAGAATGTATATCTATTCGAAAATCATTTGAATGGGTATAAGGAAATAACTCATTAAGTTTAGGTAAATCAAAAGGATTCGGTAAAGGAGTAGTTTCTGCAGGTTCTTGTAGTTTATGGGAAGGGAAAACATTTTTATGAAATTGAACATCTCTAAAAACAAGAATTTTATGGTTTTGAATATCATAATGTTTACACGTTTTATGTCTACAACTATATCAAAATAAAAACAAACTGATATGCTTTGGTATCAAATTTCCTTTTCTTAGGTTTAGTAATTGCAATAAAACACACGCATCCAAAACTTTGAAGGTGTTCTAAGATGGTTGTTTATCAAAAATAATTCTATACATGGTTTTCCAACTAGTCTAATAGATGGTAAATGATTTATTATATAAGTAGTAGTAAGAATAGATCCTCCCCAAAACCTATTTATTAAATGTGATTGAAATATTAAGGCTCTTAAAACTTGTAACAAATGTTTGTGTTTTCTTTCTTCCACTTCATTTTGTTAAGGGGTATGAACATAAGATCGTTGATGGAAAATTCTATTTTTGCATAAAAATAAAAGGCAATTTGACTCAAGATTTCTAATCCATTTTCACTTTGTACATTTTGTACTTTAAGATGAATTGTGTTTGGGTCATTTGAAAAAAGGGTTGAAGAATTAAAGGGAATTGATATTTATATTTTAGCAGATATGTCCATGTATATCTACTAAAATCATAAAAAATAGTGAGGAAGAATTTTGAACCATTTAGGCTAGGAGTACAATATGAACCCCATAAATTCACATGAATAAGTTCAAAACACCTAGTTGTATATATATCACTAGTGGGAAAATGATTTCTTTACATTTATCCATGGGGAAAATATCATAAACATCTAGGTAATCAAAATGGATTTTATTCATAGAATAAATATGAACAGTTACAATATTGGAAGGATGACCAAGTCTATTGTGCCATACTACACCATCTATGACAAACACTTTATTTGTGAAAGAGTAAGGAAAACAATTGGCTTTAGCAACATCGGAGTCTATAATATGTTGATCAAATGAAGACAGATCAAGTATATACAAATTGCCTATTGTTTTGCCCTCTACTATTATTTCATCAGTCTTCAGGTCTTATAAAATACAGAGAGATGGATAAAAGGTGAATTTTATATATGATGTAATGTTTAACTTGTTAATAGATAGCAAGTTGAATTGAAAGCTAGGTATATATAAAGATTCCGTTAAGGTTATTCTATTTGTCAAGTTTATATCACCATATGGTGAACAAACTTAAGAGTTCCATCTGGTAGGTAAATTGGCATTCGCTGATTGGTTGGAGTTATGATTTTCATTTTCTTAACATCTATACACATGTTATTTGAAATTCCAGTGTCTGTTATCCAAAATTCATTTCCAATTAATTCAAGATAATTAAGAGATTGATGTGTTATAATACCTACAAACTCTTCAAAATGTGTAAAATTCACATTATTTCTTCTATCTATTGTCGATTTTGCTTTTCCTCTTATGAATCTTTCAACCTTTTGCTAAATCATACTAGAAATATTGAGCAGCCAATCATTTGTATTTTTGTTAACTAATTCCATATCCATTTCTCTTGCTTTCTCAATATTCACCATATTTTTCTTCCATGCTTTTGATCTTTGCTCTTTTAATTACTTATACCAGTCTTGATATCCATGTGTCTTGAAGCAAGTATCTTTATTATGCCCTTCCATTTTATAGAAATCACTTTTCAACTAAGATTTGTCCATCGTGTCTCTTCTTCTATAACTTCCTTTCGTTCCTCCATCTGTCTTATTCATTTGTCCTCTAACTAACATTGTACTATTGTTGATTTTGTTCGTAATTGCCACATTTATTTCTTTTTTTCTTTTCACTCTTAAGATTATTGATTAAGCTTTGTCAATATTCGATAGTGGATCCATCACCAAAATGTGATTCTTAACTTAATCATAACTGTCTTTTAACCCTATCAAAAATGGTATCAGCTTGTTACTTAAGTTTTTCTCCTTTATTGTTTTCCTAGTACCACAAGGGCAGTGGCTACACGGACATCTCGATATTGGAATTAGACATCCCAACTCATCCTAGACCTTCTTCAATCTATTAAAATATTTAACAACAATCATATTTCATTACATAATTGCCCTTTTTTTTTATCTTTGTAGCTGATAAAGAAGAGGACCATTACATTCCCCATATATCTTATCTAATTCCTTTTAAAGCTCGAAAGCACTTAATGCATAAAAATAAGTATCAAAAATATCTTAGAAATTGAATTAAATATCCATAAAGTGACCATATTGTTAACTCTACACTATGAATCATAAACAGATGAACTTTCATCCAGTATTTTTTATTTTCCATCTATAAAACCTAACATCATTTTGATAGCCAACTTCATAGCAAGACTTTATGAAAGATAGTTGTGACATGCCAGTGGATTTGTTACCAAAACCATTCCAGGATGATCTGATCGTTGTAGAGTTAAGGGATCGTTTCTACTTTGATTAACTAAGTTCTCCATTCTCGATTCCCTTTCAACTTGTGATCTCGAAATATAACTTTCTTCCTCCATACTTTGATGAATAAATTTAGAAAAAAACAAAAGAAGATAACAAGCTCAATTTTGGATCAGAAACGTTGCTTTGATACCATGAACACATTTAAGCTCTGAAAATCTATTTACTCTCTGTAGTGATGTAAAACTACAAGCAACAAGCCTTGTATAACCATTCTCTAGTAATTAGCTAATAGCAGAGTAACTAACTTCTGTACACATAGATTAATATATATAAATAAAAAATATTTGTTCAATACCCCCAGTTCTAAATTTGTTTTGATTTTGTTTGCATTGTTGCATTGATAATTTTTCCTATACCTGTAGTAGTTGGCCCAGCAAAAAGGTGATACGGAGAAATTAGTTTCTTCCTCTTATACAGTAAGTATCTGGTTATGTGCCCATATCCAACAACATCCATTTCTAACTAGAATAAAATTTATAGGATCAACTGCATTAATTCTAACATAAAACCATTATTTCTTTTCTCTATCATATGTTTGAATACAGCAGTGAAAATAGATTGGACCTTTAACCATCTACCGTATACACTCTTATTTTGTCAAAGTAAAATATTACACACTAATCAATGATCAGTTATGAGATGCAGGATAATTTTTATTCTATAATGGATTTTTTATCTTATTTCTTGGATTTAATTTTTTGTGCAGGGAGAGAAATGAGCTCAAATCCTACTTGCTCCTGCACTTGATTTTTTCATGTCATCTAGACTAGGCATATGTTATTTTCTCACAATATATGTTCCTGCAATTGCTAAGTTATCTTAATATGTATTCATGAAGAAAAACTTCTTACCCTATAGTATCTTGGGTAACAAACAGCCCTTGCATAACTGTTTGTACGAATTAATGAAGTTGTCTTCAATCTTTAAATTCTTAAATGATAGTCTGTCAACTGCGCGCTTGAACCTTTTTGTGAAAAAAAGTGTAAAGCCTCCTTTGATGCTAAAGGAGTTAACGTACATGACGTGATGGTAAATGACTTTTTATCTTGCAGGTTGTAATGTTTCAGTTTCTTATTAAAAAATACCATTGCTTGCTCTCTAATATGAAGCACCAAGGTTGCAAGTTGTTGTATCAGTAATGTTTTCGATCAAATTTATTTTATGATATTCTGACTTGGTTTCTATTTACAGGCCTAAGTCATTTAGGGCTATAGAAGCATCACTTAGGTTGATGCTCTAGCTAGTGCAGGCATTAAGATGTCACTATCAAAACTAGTTGATTTGATCAGATGCTTATCAGCAAAATTCATTTTTCTATGTTGCATCCAGTTATTGCTGCAACTTTGATTCATTTTGCTTTGAAATATTGAGAGTTTAACTAATTACCTTTCACAACCAACTTAACAACTTTGTGTTTTTCTGATGTGTAACACTTGAAGACGAAAGACTTACTGAGCTTGTTGGAAGTGCATACCATGCTGCACCAAAGGCCTTTGTAAAACGTTTCAGCCTTGAGGCAGACTTAGGAGCATTGGCATTATTACCTATCAACTACTAATTGTATTCCCACCTTTTAGAGTAATTCCATCACCACCTCAGGCAAACACTTATTGTTTTTTCTCTTTCATGTGCTACAAATTCATTGATCACACCATTTGATGCTCTTTGGAGAAATTTTTTTATGTGAATTGGAATCTTGTGGTAATTTATAGATGATAAAGTAAGGTTTTCACCATTCCTATGATCTAAAACTGTGCGTCCCAGTTTCTGGAGTTGTTTTGAGATATGATGAATGTACTTTATATCATGCAATTATTTTTTACTAAAATTTTCATTGACTCTTAACCTTATTGATATTATCTAGAAGTCAATAGTTGTTTTACTCAAGTATGTGCGAAGTGGCGGGTGCACAAGTAAACTGAGCAAAGGATCTAATATTGCATCTAAACAAGACTTTTTATACATTATGCCCGGATATATTTTAATTTATGTTTTTAATATATATTTTTTGCTTTATTTACTCTCGACATAATAATGACATTAAACAAAATTAATGGCAAGCAATTAAAAATTATTTATCCAAATAACAATACAAATAATAATAATAAGAAAGAACCAAAATAGAATAAATTTCTTGCAGCAAAT
This sequence comes from Erythroxylum incrassatum, assembly GCA_026546855.1. Taxonomy (NCBI): domain Eukaryota; kingdom Viridiplantae; phylum Streptophyta; class Magnoliopsida; order Malpighiales; family Erythroxylaceae; genus Erythroxylum; species Erythroxylum incrassatum. The sequence goes on from JANVCL010023238.1 coordinate 8,265, forward strand.
TATAAAAGTTTAAGTAAAATGTTGCAAACATTTTTTTTGCTACATTCTCACAAACATGTAGTCAGAAAAACATATTTATAAAACTTTCATAATGTAGCAAATAATCTATAACTATGATAGATAACAGTAGAGCTGAGAAAGGTAGTGTTCAGAGAAGGTAGCTTACTCTTTCAGCAAACAAGTAGATAATACACAAGAGATATGTGCATGCAACCCAAGGATGTGAAGACTACCAACTTAATATCATGATAATGCAAGAAGAAGCGAGTTACCTGAAGTGTTAATTGAAGACTAATGATTGGTTTCACTACCTACCATCTACAGTTTCGGTATCTACTCCAAGCTAAAGCAAAATATAATCATGTTTAATGGCTTGTGGAAGATAAGAAGAAAGTGTCAAACTAGAGACTTTCATACCTTGGCAACGCTGACTGTGAGGAAAAGATGATCACCTACTGACCGTCTATCATTGCCCATTGTCTATTGCTCATCACCTTGGTTTAGCCCTATTTGGGAAGGTTTTGGAGACCCGACTATTGAAGCCGTGTGATTTTTACCTTGTTTACAAAATGCCCGCATCTTAGCTGTCTTTGGTCATTAACGTTGTCTTTTTATTGTTATGTTTGGTTACCTAGCTACTATTTCAACTGATGTCGTTTTGGTCTATGTGAGGCAGGAGAGTTTTTCTCTCCATATGTAATGCTCAAAATGATCGATTCAATACTTTTTTAATTTTTAAAAAATATTGACAACTTATTGTTAAGTAGTTACATATTTATGGAGTTTTTGGAAAAAATAATTTGTAGCTAATAATTTTACTTTATGTATGATTCAAGAAAACATTGCCTAAATTGTTTATGACAGGAAAATGGAGACGTTTCAAACGATTATTTAACAAAATCACAAATATAATGGGCAACATTTTTGGATGAATTGACTATGTTTTTGTTCATAGTCGATAGCCTAGTTTGTTATAGTGAGTACTCAAAGGACATATGGAATTATAAGGTTAATTACCTTGGTACTCTTTTATGTAACCCTAACTTATAAATACTCTAAGAATTCTTTATAGTGGAATTTGAAAGTTGGTGATAAGCTACCTTGTCACTAAACTTTCAGTGATAAGGTTTCTTCGCATCAATAAAGGATTTGAAACAAGATTGGAGGAGACCGTAACAACTCTTTTAGTTCTTTCTTCCCTTTCTTTCTTTTATGTTAAGATTTCCTTGTTTTAGTTTTATCTTCATTATCTTTAGTAGCTAGAACCTAGTTAGGATTAGGGATGTAGCTTATGATGTATTCTTCAATTATTAATCCATGATTTAATTGTTTATTTAGTTTAAATTATTCTCTTCATTCTTAATTGTTAAGTTTGTGACTAGCCATCATATAATCAATCTTAGGGTTTATATGAAGGACCAATAGGTGAAGTGAAATTATCATACTAGGAGAATAAATACCTTAGATCTAGAAAATAAAAGTATTCTATACTATAAAAAGATTAACTAGGCTTAATAAGTTTTATCACGTTGAATTACACATCAAAAGGTGGTAGTTAATTAAAATGCTTGTGTGCCTGATGAAAGCGGATATATATATTACGTTAATTGTTATTCTAACCATTATAATAAATCTTACATGATAATTGGAATTTTATATGAGTAAAACCCAAAACTTTAACATTTTGTTTTCTTAATTTCTCTTTGATAGCTCATTATCTTTTTTTTCTTCTAAATTTTGATAGCTCATTATCTTATTTTCATTAGTTTAATAATTTAGTGTTCTTAAATCTTTCTTATTTTAGTGTTATTGTTTGACTAAAGTTAATAGACATAATAATATAGTTCCTATGGATTGAAACTCTAGATTACTCCAATTTTAATAACTTATTATAATTGACTCTGTGCTCTTGCAAACATATTATATCAAGTTTTTGATATCGTTGACAAATAACTATTTCAATTGTTATTTTATTAATCTTGAGTATACAAGGAATGGAATGATGATTCTTTAAGAATATAATAGATGAGGAATGGAATGAAATGAGTATTATTTAGTTTGTTTTATTCCTAAGAATTTCTAATGATGATGTAATGCCAATGTTTGGTTTGAAAACATAAATTTGGAATGACAAAGGAA